>JAODUK010083577.1:0-15165 GCA_027564635.1 Typhlichthys eigenmanni
TACAAATGAAAGGGAATGTTTTTGCAAGGAAAAAAAGGGGAAAAAGGCCTAGGGATGACTAGTTCATAAGAGGTTAAATATTGAGGTTTGCAGTGAAACACCACTGTCTTACTGGTAACTGAAGCACATATAAGCGGGTGGTTCATATGGTCGTATACAGACGTATTATTGACATTTTTAAGGAATGCTGTGGCACTCCAGGCCCAGAACAGCGCCACCCTCAGGATGAAAGGTTACATTACATCATGTGCATGCACAGTAGCTATTATAGTGACTGGTTGAATGGGCCCTTTAAATATGCACCTGCGTTACCGTATTTGGGAGAATGAAAGAAGTAAGCTGTTGTTCAAAATGGAGGTTGCTCCTCCCCCGGGACCCCGAGCTAGTAAATACCAGTTAGCCAAGCCGGCAGACAACACTGACAAGCATTCTGGCCAGATGGACAGAATGCACTAGATGTACTGTATGTGTGTGTGTGTGTGTGTGTGCGTGTGTGTGTATGTGTATGTGTGTTTGTGTATGTGTGTGTGTATGCGTGTGTGTGTATGCGTGTGTGTATGCATGTGTGTGTGTGTGTATGTGTGTGTGTGTGTGTGTACATACGGTATGGCTGGAAATGTACTAGATGTCATGTAGTATGTAATCTATATTGAATACTGAATGAATGGATGTATGGATGTGCTGTAACGTATGTCCTGTCCATGTATACACAGTATGTATTAACATATGGATGTAATGTTTGTAATCTGTTCTACAACATAGTGTATGGTCTCTCTGTGATAAGGTATAGAGATCCTTGTGTCTGTGGGTGTTGCCCATAAGTGCATACTATACATTGAAATAACAATCTCAGCCAGCGCCACAATCTTTCTCTCTCTCTCTCTCTCTCTCTCTCTCTCTCTCTCTCTCTCTCAACAACTACATAAATATCCGCTGACACACACAATTCCTCTCCCCACCAGAGGGGGCGTAGTGTCTCCTCTGTCAAGGGGGTGTAGAGAGGGGTTCCTACCTGGAGCGCTGGGCTCTGTGGGGCGCTGACGGGGAATGTCCCGGTCCCGGTCCCGGTGGAAGAGCGCGAGCAGCTGATCCTCCAAGCAGGAGTCGAGAGAGGATACGGGGGAGAAGGAGACAGGGGAGGAGGCGCGTTGAGCGCTGAATTACGGATGTGAAGCAGAAGGGGAGCGCGAGAGAGAGAACAGAGGTTCCTCCGTCGGTCTGACTCTGCCGAGCGTGTGAATCATCTCCTGTGTGTGGATCAGCTGGGCTTGATAGGCACAACCCAGCCTTGCCTGGGCGAGAGAGAGGGAGGGTGGGAGAGGGAGAGAGAGAGCAAGAGGGAGGGAGACAGAGAGAGAAAAAAACTGCGTTTACGTGGACTTTAGTATCCTCGTTATTAGACTTATCCCAGATTTGATTGTATTCGAAATATGCCGTTTACATGAACACATAAACGTGATGAGTCAAATCCCCGCCAACATGATAAATAACCTTGAAATGAACGCACTTTTCGACCCATCCAAGGGAGAAACACTACCCTAGTCTACCACAAACCACCCTCCCTATTCTGCACACACACTCCCTGCGTCTCTAATCAGTTTGGCCTGACTGTAGCAAACAGTCTTGAGTTAAGCAGCGAATCGATATCCGTGCTCTTTTATGGTGCACATTTGACAGTGCACTCCACTAGCTAGGTAAACAAACACCGTTCCATCTTTGACTGTGTCGACGTGTACAGTTTGTTCCTCAGTGTGTATGTATGCCCTGCTAACGCATATGAACGCCGCTAGTATCATTTGATCTAGCATGCACGTAACAACCTTTCGTTGGTTACACAATATGCCAGTTGCTAAGCCACAAGACCAAAAAAAACCTGATTGAGATGCAAACTGCCCTTTGAGAGGTCCAGCCGTGCACTGGCATTTTATGGGCATTAAAGCCTGTTGTGCAAACCTCTCCAGAACGTGATTGAACCCTGATAAAAATCCAGCATAAACCAACAGGAATTCCAGGCTGGTTCATACTGGTTAGTGCTGGGGTAGTGCTGGTCCAGGCTGGTTCATACTGGTTAGTGCTGGGGTAGTGCTGGTCCAGGCTGGTTCATACTGGTTAGTGCTAGTAGCTACTGTACAGCACTAAAGTCTATATTAGCTTATTAAATCTATCTGTACAGGTGCAGCTGCTCTGTTGTATTGCAGCAGACAGAGCAACTCTGTGCTCTAGTCTCCCTGTAGTGCTTGTGACGTCCACCAGGGGAGCGTGCGTGTCCACTCCCCAGTAAGACCAGTAGTAGTGCAGACACCCGCTGTCGTCGACGGTAACAAGATCTTTCTGCATCGCTGTGTTGGACAGAATGAAGCGGGTTTGTTTCCCTTCCAGCGTGCCCTTGGCTCTGTGATTCGGTTTAGCACCTGCCCTGTGTGTGTGTGTGTGTGTCTGCGTGTGTGTGCGTGTGTGTGAGCGTGTGTGTGTATATGGAGCCAAGTGTTATGTGTGTATATACAGTGTCTGTGTGTGTGTGTGTGTGTGTGTGTGTGTGTTACATCTTTAGAGGCCGTTAAATGGCCCCTGAGTGTCTAACACGTGTCCTGCATAGATGATGCCCCCCCCCCCATTATCCCTATTTGCATAATATTGTAATATTGTCCCTTCAGGACACACAGCAGGCCAGCGTTTATCTCCGGCCTCCTCGTTAGAATGCAGGTAGTCCAACCAATCCATTGCAGCCAATTTAATTCTCATTAAGCCCTTAGAAATGGTCAAAACAAGGCATCCGATCATCATTTGTTGCTCGCGAGGGAAGCAGGAAGAGAGATATACATTAATGTAATCTAATGTAAATATGCTGAGCGTGGCGTGATGAATGATGATAACGGCCTCATATTATGTGGCTTGTGGCTGACTCACCTAGTTAGCCAGGATCACTGAACGCTCATTTAGAAGCCACAGGTTAGTGTTCCTTTTCAAACTATGTTTTTATGTCAAAACATAGAAAGATTAATATTGCTGTAAATATTGTATGTGCTTTATGTACAGTATGATATACTGTATATGAATATATTTTTTATGACTTTTTTTCTCTGTAGCATTGCAGCTATGTTTAATGAATTTGTTATGTTTTTTTTCTCATAAACATTTATTTTATGTCACTCCAACTTTACGTGCAGTTTCTCAACACATTAGCATGTGGTTCACATTTGCAGTTCCGGTGCCTGGATGTTATTTTGTTGATATATCTATTTATGACACAGTTGCTTGTTAACACAGTCAGGATATTCTGGGACTTTCTTGGCTAAGAGTTTGTGAAAAAAGCAAGCGGCCATATTTGCTGACGGTGAACTTATTGTTTGTCAACGCTGTGCGACGTTTTAGTCATCTTCTCCCAGCTTGTACAATACACGGACATCATCATAATTTCTCACGAGGCTGATCTACACGCCTGTCTATCTGACTGGTATGCTATCTAACTGGTTAGCAAGCTTCAGTAGTGAAACATTATTCTGACTTATTTTATTTTTTATTTATTAATGTCATTTTATATTGTCCATGCAGTATTAGGCACATTTTTTAAACAATACATGTTGATATGTGGGTTTAGGGTTATAACTAATTAACCTAACCCTGAACTGTTAACATACAGTAAATGCTTACAATTGTTTAAATGATTAATTCTGGAGAAACTCTATCAAACCGAAAACACCTCCCCCTTCAATGTCATAGGCTACTCCCGCAGAAGCCCCACCCCCTTCAATGTCATAGGGCACTCCCTCAGAAGCTCCGCCCCCTACAATGCCATAGGCTGCTCCCTCAGGAGGACACACATTGCCAAGGCTGGGATAGTGTGTGGTGCGGTCTGCACCACTTTGTGTTCCCATGTACAAAGCCATGGCTGTTTAGCAACACCAGATTATATTTTTTAGTGCGCACAGGCAGATAGTGGACCGCGAGGAGATATTCTCAGAATGTAACAATAAGGTGTAGTTGCTTTCAATCGCTGACTTCACCTTCTCAGTCACACCAGTCACTGCTTACCTTGTAGACCAGTATACAATATAAGCTCTGTCTAAATGCACTTTGTTCTGAGGTGTCGTGTGTTATCTTTCATTTGTGGCGCCTAGCTCCGTGATAAACCACATTTCACACCACACACACAAAGCTCACTGATCTCCGTGTTCGCATAGACAGGACGTGATGTCATGCATCCATGAGTCGACTAGCTGGTGTGCCAAAAAAGCATGAGCTGGGGTGTGATCTCTCTCCGATACTGCGACGTGTGAAACAGTGTTCCTCCCAGAGCTGCATCTGTCAATCATTAAAGGTGTAGGCAGCTACTGTAAGCTAATTGCAAGCTAGTGAATATTCTTTTTGTGTAAAATTCACCAAATATATCCGTGCGTGCTGAAAGAATAACCTGCTACTTCACAGCCCTGGCTCCGTAAACAAAAAAAGCTGTCGGGCTTCACAATGCATTTCTATGCGTGGGGCAGAGCTTCTGAGGGAGTTTGGATTTGAGCTCGAAGTTAGCAAGCGTTCTGGAGAGTAACTTACCTTTAAAAGTAGGGTTAGTCATTTTAGAGAACGTTTGATAAGAATATCCCTCCGCACGTCCGCGACGCCACTCCACACATTGTGAAGCAAAGAGTAGTACTGCGACTTTGTTGTAAGCGGTGTTCGCCACGTTGTTTGTGTTCCTATTTACGGAGCCAAAGCTGTGTAGAAGCATCAGATCATTTTTTTAACACACACACACACACACACACACACACGGTTATGGCCAATTAACAAGACTGCAGATTGTATTTAGTCTCTCCAGTTTTCCCTGATTGTCCTGATGTCTGCCCACAAACCCCAGTCTCTTTCTCCCTCCCTCACCCCTCCTCTCTCTCTCCCTCTCCCTCTCTCTCTCTCCCCTCTCTCTCTCAAGCCCTCCATCATTCTGTCTCCCAATCAGCCACTGTGATTGGACCAATCAGAGCTGAGCCTGTGCTCCATCTGTGACCCGTTCTAAAGAGCATTAGCCTTTACAGTCAGAGTACGAGTCACCCAGACATACATAAACATGGTGCCTGTCCTCTGTGTGTGCTTGAGTGTGTGCTTGAGTGTGTGTGTACGCCTGTGTGTGTGCGCATGTGTGTGTCCGTCTGCGTAGGTAAGTGTGTGTGTGTGTGTGTGTGTAGGAATGCTTTGCCGTGTTCAGCGCTTCCACATTACTGCCTGCGAGGAAATATAAAATCCTCTGTAAAGATGTGTGTGTGTGGAGGGTGTGCGTGCACGTGTGTGTGTGTGTGTGTGTGTGTGTGTGTATAGGGTGTACATGCATGTGCATATTTTTGCCTGTGTGTCTGTTTAAATGTGGTGTGTGTGTGTGTGTGTGTGCGTGTGGATGGCGTGCAAGGCAGGAGGGGAGAGAGAGAGGCAGTAGCCCCTCCCCCCACTGGGTGACACACTCCTGCTTGGGAGATTACCACGGCAACCGATCAGGCCTCTGCAGAGACTCACTCGGCACTGAAGGTAGCCATGTCACATCCTGCTTTACTCCTATTGGTCAGGAGCTGCTTCACCTGGACCTTCTATTGGTCAGGAGCTGCTTCACCTGGGCCTCCTATTGGTTAGGAGCTGCTTCACCTGGGCCTCCTATTGGTCAGGAGCTGCTTCACCTGGTCCTTCTATTGGTCAGGAGCTGCTTCACCTGGGCCTCCTATTGGTCAGCAGCTTCTTCACCTGGGGCTGCTGGTCTGGGGGAACATGTGGTCTCGAGGCCCAGGTGTGTTCTGGTGCCATCCACTTCTTCCTTCATGGAGCAGGGTTACGGAGGTGGAGAGAGGGTTACGGAGAGCTGGAGGCCTCGTGGGACAATGCTGATCTCTCGATCTCTAAGCGCTGTCCTGAGCAATATCTGTCCTGAGCAACATCTGTCCTGAGCAACATCTGTCCTGAGTAATCAGTATTGGTCTGATAGCTACAAGGGTGAAATGGAGGTATTACTCACTGGAAAAAATAGTAAAAATGGCTCTAAACAGTATATGCCCTTTCCAAACAGTTTGAGTGGAGGGTTTCCCAGATGGTTGCGTGCGCAGTAACAACAAACCGTCGGGCTCCTCAGGTTAGGAAGCCGCAGCTCTTGACAAATCTCTGGTGGGCATCTCCATGTAAAACGCACTAGGCAGTGGGGCCAATGAGAGAGCACGAACTAGGTCACATACACACCATCTCCCGTGTTGATCACAGGTAGCTAATTTAGCATATATCAATTAGTGTTTCTGCCATGGAGAATGGAGTTGAAAAGCGCTCAATTCATAAACAAAATTTGGTATATAGAAATCTGTAAAACAGAGGCAGGCACACTGACATTTTTAAAAGACTAAAATATTAGTACATATGAATGATTAAACTAATGTGTTGGTAGTTTCAACCATCATTCACATGTTGGCTCATTCTCAGAATGTTATAGAAGTTCTGCTGCATTTAGGGGATACGGACTGCAACAATGACTTCAAAATAATGACCACAAAAAGGCTCCAGCTATTACTGCTGCAATAAAGTACTTACTACCTGTAACCCTACTTGCTGATGTATACAGTATTTACTGTAACCCTATCTGCTGCTATATACAGTACTTACTGTACCCCTACCTGCTGTTATATACAGTACTTAATGTAACCCTACCTGTTATATACAGTACTTACTGTAACCCTACCTGTTATATACAGTACTTGCTGTAACCCTACCTGCTGTTAAATACAGTATTTACTGTAACCCTATCTGCTGCTAAATACAGGTGATAAACACAATGTTATCTCTTTGCACATCTGGTCCAGCTGGTTCAGAACTGGTCTGTGACTCCGGGATGCTCAGAGGTGCCCTTGCTCCTCCGAGAGCAGATGTTGAGCAGATGTTCTCCAAGGCAGCCACCAGCAGCTCTAGTGTTCCAGACTACAGCGTCGTCTCCGGGCCTTGGCGCTCCAACACCTTCAGAAATACCACAGGAAGTAGCGGTTTCACCCGATGTGTGGTCCCCCCCCCTTCTTGAAGCGTTCACATGCTAAGGACCCAATTTTCACTTTTCCTGCTGCTTTCAACGTGGTGCATCTGGTATGACCATCATATTCTGCAGCTGTGGGACACGTTCTGAACTCCAAATCTGAACTTGTATCACTTTGTATTAAACATAATAAAATATGAGTGTTGCCATTACACTCAGTGTGTTCATTAGTGAATAAAGTGGCATTTCATTCACTTTCCTGAACAACACTGAGCTTATATTATCTTATCTGCAGCATTCGGGCTGCACTACAGCAGGAATGCACATTCATACATTGTTTATTTGGGGAATAATTATTGAGAAAGTAATGTTAAAGTGACACACACACACATTCTCTTCTCAGAAGGGTTATTCACTATATATTGACATAGAAAATATTAGTTTGCTGCTATATTTATCATGTTTTATAGAGCAGCTTTAGCACCTTGAGTCTAATACATTCTGTACATTACCAGTTGCTGCAAAATGAACAGTGCACCAATCAATGAAGCAGGTGCTGTGTTCATCTGCCACACACAATGTGCTGTACCGCTGCCCTGCTCGAGCATCGGCAGCTGACTTCAGATCAGGCGTGCCACCCTGTCCTGACCCCTGTGCACACATCTGACTGAGGCAGAGAGCCGACCTCCTCGCCATGCTAATCACTCTCGCCCGCTGGAGCCAGGAAGCGGCACATTATCCTGCCAGCCCCTGAATACTGAGCTGCATGTGTTCTGTGCAGCTCTCCTCCTCCGGGGGCTCGGAGACAACCAGCCTCGACAGCATAGCAACATGCTTCATTCACACTACAGAAACAATATGACCCACAGCGTCATTTATTGATGTTGTTTTAATTCACTCTAATTCCTGTGAATTTCTCCTAAAGGGGATTAATAAAGTATGATTTCCTTCTTTCTTTCATACAGTTGCTCTTCTCCTTAACAAACACTGCTATCGGCCATGAGCAAGGCAGCAGCTTTCCAGAGGTAAAGAGCGGAGCAACTTTGAAGCCAAACAGTGTCAGTCCTTTTCCTATAAAGGATGTAAAGTGTCCAGCTGCTGTCCGCTGCAGGTCTGATAATAGTGACCCAGCCTATTCATGGAGACCTCTCCGCTTGACCCTGTGATGAGTAAGGCACAGTCAGTCGGCCCCTTGGGCAGCAGAACCGCCTCTTCAGAGCCCACCTGGGACGGTACCTCTATAGTGACCTATCTACCTCGCAGCACCCACTATGTTCTTCTTAGGCCAACCTTTATATTCGCTCTCGAAAGTCTAATAAGGCTGCATCTGAATTCTATAGTACCTGCTTGTGAAGGCCATACTAACTGCCTCACATTAAGGCCAGTATACATGTTTGTTATAATTACCTCTTATTTAATTTCTGTTCAGTGTTACCTGTGAGTAGTACTTCCTGGGTTTGGCAAAAGGGTGTGTCCAGGAATGGGATGGGCTTATGTACATCAAGGGAGTAATTGGGATATACCATTTCCTTACAGTTTGCCAGGGGAGCTCATTCTTTTAACATTGTTCTATTAATTAAATGTATAGGTATTCATTAGTGGATAATATCTATAACATAGATAAACATTCTACCTTAGGTTTGTGTCTGAAATGTTAGGAAGTAACAATACAAATATCTGTATTGTTACTGTTCAATTATGTGTCGACGCCCTTAAGGGATGTTGGTCTCCCTGTTTGTCTTTGGAGGCAGAGTGATTCTAAAGGTGGTGCGGCCAGGGTGACCATGCTGAGTAGATGATGTCCTGCTGTTTGACCTCGCATGGAGGCTATTACCTGTATTTTAAATATATAATATTTTTCTACACTCCTGGTTTTATTAGTACCTGTAAACCATCTCGGTAATAAACCCCTATTTTTGCACTCTACTTGTGTCTCTGGTGCCTTACTGACCTGGTCCCTAGCAAGGCTGAATGACAAAATAGGACGTGAGTTTGATTCAGCACTGATCCCTAAGGATTATGGGAAGGGCAGTATGAATTATCTGGCTGTCTCCTATCTCCGCCCATACTGGGCCGTGGCTAGGGACTAAACATGAAGGACACGCATACAAACGCACGCACAACCCCAGGAAGTTGTCCTGCGCCCCAGAGAGGGCGGGTGAAGCAGATGCCCTCCCGTTTCATTACCGAGGCTGACTTCATGGCAGCAGTGAAGTCATAGCTCGTTGGAACAACACAGGAGCAAGGGAGTAAACCTGGGCAGAGTTTTAGACTAGAAGGCACACACACACAAGAGGCTGTCAGTAATGCACTGTATAAATCCTGTGCACATTGGGTTAACATTGGATCTGGAAAGACAGACAGAGAGAGAGTGATGAAGCAACAGAGAGGGACAGGAAGAGGTGCAGAGGCAGACAGACAGAGAGAAGCATAGAGACAGGCAGACAGAATGGCTCATTGTTCCAAGTGAACAGAGAGGGAATGCGCTAGAAAGAGACACTCCTTTAAGCCCAAAGCTTTTAAATGACATTATTCATGTTCCATTACAGCTGCATTAAAGGTATAGTAAGCTAATTTAAGCTAATGTCTCTGGAATGTCTACACAGCGCTGGCTCTGTAAATAGGAACACAAACAAAGTGGTGCAGACCGCACACAACAACACCATCCTAGCCTTCGCAATGTGTTTCCTATGTGTGGGGTGGAGCTTCTGAGGGATCAGCCTATGGCATTGTAGAGGTAATGTTTAAATTTGAGTTAAAATTCAGCAAACGTTATCGAGAATAACAATAGCAACACACTGAGAATTTCTCCATGGTAATGCTCTGTGTTCCAAACAAATTGGGCTGAGGAGGAAGCACTGGGTGGCCCTTTGGGAAGCCTTCTAACACACACACACACACACACACACACACACAGCTGAATGCATGCTTCATTGCACAGACACCAATACACACATCACCACCGCTTACGCACACACACATACACAGTCGGTATAAGTCTAAGTCAGTGCATGTGATGGTGTATATCTCCAGTCGTGTACGTATAGGACACAAGTATGTACTGTATGTGTTCCTTCATCTTCCTGATCCAGACAGCGTTCCGCTCTAAGCACAGTACAGTAGGTTACAATAAGCCACCAGTGGTGTCTACTGTACTGCTAGGCCTTATTAATAATTCACCGGGCCACAACACAGATTGTATTGCACTGGCCTTAGATAAGCCGCTCTATTGCCAAGTGCTGCGTGTTCTCTGAGACTACGGAACAATCACAGGCTGTATATAATGTATACTGTAAGCATGCGTGTACGCACAAAAGCATGTACACACACACACACACACACACAGGTATGCATGTACGCACGCACGCGTACATGTGTTGGAACTCCAGGGACCTTGGCAAGCTGACAGTATTCCTAAGACCCAGTATGACACACTTGTGTTTGGAGCAATACATCTTTCCATCACATGGCCTTACAGTTACTGTATATAACAGGAATAGGATGAGTTAACCAGGGCCGTTATGATTTACTGCAACACTGTATGTTGCCTAGCACAAAAGACAAACATAAAGTCACAATGGTGGCCAATGGGAAGCAAAATGTCATTAAAGTGATTACTGATGACTTTTTTCACCATCCATTTGTACTTGGCAGCTCTACAGATCCTGCATTGCATTTGAATACTGAAACGTCAAACGAAGGGCTCGTACTGTTGTACCAGGGGTCAATGGTCACCTTATTTGCAGCCTGCAACCTAATTGGCTAATGACTTTCCAAAGTGAAATGGTGCTTGCTCCCAAGGTTATATGAGGTGAAGTTTATGAGGTTATAAACAGATGAAATATAATAGAATCACATCTATGAGCAGTTTTATTAATAGCAATGCCTTCCCCAGAGGAAAGACTACCTACACTTTGTCTCTTTCTACACAGGATAGATGTTAAGATAGATGCATCCCAAACGTAAAGACTCAGCTTGTAGCTGCTTTGATTGGAGAACAACAGCACGGCCATCAAAACAAGACCCCGCCCTAGACACAAGCGCCGTCCCTGGAGATCACAGACAGGCAACACGCATGTCTGATCCTATTACACAGTTATCCACTTGCTTTCCACCCATTGAATACCCCAGGTCTGTTCTTTGAACCCTTCACAACATCACTCCCATCCTGTATGCATTATAATCGTCTCTGCATCTCCCCTGCTCTCTACCTCCGCTCCTTTCTCTTGTGTGTGACAGGGGCGCTGTCTGCCAGCTGGTTGCCAGGCTACCGCTCTAATTGAGGGGTCTCTGGGGAGCCAGTGTTATCAGGCTGGGCCCTGTTCCGCTCCTGATAGTCTCCCTTTCCTTTACGCTGCTGTTGCCCTGTTATCCCCTCCTCTAGAAGAAAACTCTCTCTCTCTGGTTCCTCTCAGACCGTTCATTTCACGTGTACCTATCTCTTGTTTCTATTTCGTTGAGACATCTTGTGGCACTATCTCTGAGTGCTGTCTCTCTCTCTCTCTCTCCCCCCTCTCTCTCTCCCCTCTCCCTCTCTCGGCCTGTGTTCCATCACGTCCGCCTCTGCTTCACTTCCCCCCGCTCCAGGTTCTGAGCCCCCATCTGAACATCTCCTTACACAGTATAATATAATACTGTGTGCTATGTTATACAACACACAACAACACAATGTGTATGCAGTGGGGGATTAGAACATGCTTTTTGAGAGGACGTGCTCTGCTTTCTCCACAAACCACAGAAACAAGGGCAGCTTCCTCATTAAAAGGTTAAATCGTATGTAGCTGTTGGGAATACACCGTTTAATGATCTGAGTGTGGACGAGCTTTAATAAATATGCATGTTTAAACATAAATTGGGGCAAGTGTTAGGACTGGAATCCCTTCAGAACCCATGTAGATGCCATTATGGGAGACCTGAGTTGGGTTGGGCTGGGTGTGTTTTGGGAGCTACTTTTCAAACTCCACTGCCGATCCTCCACAGGCTTCAAAGGCAACACCTCCCTCCACCTTCCACCAAAGACATGTCAAATACGCTCGTCTGTCTTTCACCCACCTCTCCGCTCTCTCAGGCTCCTACTACGCTGCATTGCAGAGGCTTGCCCTTAGCAGGGCTGGTTCCACATGAGCCTCTGGACAGCTGTTCTCCTCTAATCACAGCAGCTCGTCCTTGTTACAGAAATTGGTACACTTATGTCCTCTCAGAGTGCCCACACACACACACACACACACACACACACACACACACACTGTATGCAGACATTCACGTCTAAATTCAGTTTCGGTCTTTGATCTTGCTGCCACATACAAAACAGCATATGTCGCATAACTTCCCTGCTGCGCAGAATTAGCGGCAGACAAGTTCAATGGTTGCAACACCAACATTACTACGGTCGGTCGGGACAACCCGATGCCCTCCTTGACGTGGATGGGCGAGCTCTGGGCAGAGGGGCTACAACAAGGAGGTGGGACATTACTGGCCTAAGTCAAGTGTTCTCTTAGCAACCGTCCGGCCGTTCCATTCACAACGCAATCACGTCTCTGAATCAAAAGACGCAGCAAAGCTCAGCAATGACAGGCCAGTCCCGCCCCGAGCAACAATCCCCTTGGCTCCGTTTTCACATCGCTGACATTTGAAATGAATAAATTCAACAGACGCGGCAGCAGCTATTCATTCACCAATCATTTACACATAAAGTAATAGGTGTGTGTGTGTTTTACCTGGTATGAACAGTTCTCCTGGTGGACCATCCTTCACTGCATCCTACAGGGAACGGGACACGCACGCAGTGGGACAGGATTCCCAGCCCCCCCCCTCCCCTTTTTGCACCGGTATTCCGGGAAACAGAGAAGAGGAAAAGCGGATTGTAGATCCCGCGCGATCTCTCCAACCCGATTTATGTGCAGATATCTGTCTGTCTAACCGGGAACACCGCAGCTGTGCCTCTCTACTCCCTCCTCTTTTCCGTTTGTCGCTTGGCCTGTCTAGTTTGCCAAAGCAGAGACGGTGAGAGAGAGAGAGGGAGAGAGGGAGAGAGAGAGAGAGAGAGAGGGAGAGAGAGAGGGAGAGAGAGAGAGAGAGAGAGAGAGAAAGAGAGAGCCCGGGGGAGGGGTATGAGAGCTAGTGAAACCGTCGAGGAGGGGTTGAGTGAAAGGGAGGGTGTATCTGATGGGAAAAAGGGGAGGGGTCTGGTGGTCTGAGTGAAGACAGACCAGGCCAATAGCGAGGGAGGGCGGAGACCTTCCGACGGTCTACTGAGCCCGACTGCAGGGTGAGAGAGTAGTGACTCATTCAAAAGCCTACTCCTATTCACTTCTCCCAAATTCCAATCTTTGTCTTCTCCCTTGGTAGTGTTTCCATTCTCTACACTTAAATCCTTTTAGTTGAATAGTTGCCATGTGACCGTATTATGGTAAATGGACTGCATTTATGTAGCGCTTTATTTGCCTCACATTCACCCATGGCGATGTCAGCCATGCAAGGAGACACCTGACCCCCGGGAGCAGTTAGGGTTAGGTGTCTTGCTCAAGGACACCTCGACACTTGGTGAGGAGTTAGCGGGGTTTGAACCAGTGAGTTCTTGATAATCTATCGCCCCGCTCTACCACTGTGCCACATGCCGCGCCGTGTTACTACACTACGTCAATATATGTAGGGGGACTTAGAGTGTGTACAGTTCTCGTCTTTTTGTGTTTCTGTTTTTTTTTGTAGGATTATAATCCCACTGTGGCAGATGGCCGGCCCATAATCCATTGTCGGGCTGCCCTACAGGGATAATCTTTTCCTTCTTCACCTCTATGTTGTCCACTTTATCTTAACATCCGCCCATTTCATATTTTGGGGGAAGCGCATCTCTTTGTCCTCTTGATCTGTGTGACCTTTTTTTTTTAGCTCTTCCTATACACCTTGTGCTTTGAAACACACAATCTTAATATACAGTTTCATGAATCACTGAGATCAATCACCATCTTTCATTCATAGAATGGCTGAATACAGACAATCTCAATATAATTAAACCATATGCCTTTTTCTGCTTTCAGTTTTGTATTTTTTCACAAGGAACTGAAGCCTTCAAAGCCTCCTTTGCGCTGGCCAGATTTCTCTATCTAGTATTGATCTTGGTTGCAGAACGCTGCTTTTTCCCACTAAGGCCACTCCTGGGTTTAACGACCTGGGCATGGATCAATGCCCTGCTCCTCTGATCTCTCTTCTTTGGCCTGCTTATCGTTTGCTTTGGTCTGGCCTTCTGCTTTGTGCCTGAGGGCTTGGATTGGAGTGGATCTTCTACAGATACTACTCTAGATACCATAAGACGATCCTGACAGAGAATGTAGATCAATTGGCTGAAGTGGGAAACTGAACAAATAAGAAAGTATTTCTTAGTTGGGGGATCTTAGAGAATAATATCTGTTTTTACTATACTGTGAAAAACCAATTGTTTAAACTAAAGCATAGTTCTTCAACAGGGGGTCCTTGAGAGTTGCAGAGTTACTGCAGGCAGTCCGCTAATGTATTTGCACACAAACATTTTTTTCTTCCAAAAATGTAAATATGTCAGAAAATACCCAATAATTGATAAGCACACCCATACATGGTAATATGGCTGTTCTAACCGTTATTGTTAGCCCGGTTTAATAAGCAATATTATTGGGGGGGTTCTCTATCATTCTATAAGACTGAAAAAATATTGAAGACCTCTGGTTTAAAGTGTAACTTCACCCCAGCTCTGAGCCTTAAGATGGGTGAAGAGGGGCTGAGAGGGACACCTCATTAACATTAACATTAACATTAACATTTTCAATTTGATGACGCATGAGAGTACGAAAAGTACAGTTGAAAGCCATCCAGGTCCTGGGGCAATAACGAATATGATGTGTACAGCCATTTTCAGACCATAAAGTCCAGATTTTAATGAAAAAGGGAATGTGCGTGATTGGACGGTTTAAGGGTAAACGCTGGGACCATCACTAGTTTCTAAGATTCCATTGGAACTATTTGAAATGTATTTTTTCTCAATTTAGCTAGTTTAATCTTATCTACACTTAGTGATTTTGTCTGACATAGTATTTCTACATGCTTGCTCACTAACATCACTAATATTTAATATATCTGTAATGCTCCCCTGGTCTCGCCGGGGTAGCACGGCCGGAGCAGGACTACCCACATCCCCAGCGCCTCACGCCCAC
>JAODUK010083588.1:0-15165 GCA_027564635.1 Typhlichthys eigenmanni
TTTTTTTTGGTGTATCTAATAGACTTTGCCAGTCGTTACATCACTGCTCTCGGTCGGCAGCACTTCCGAGTCTAAATTTAGAAAGGATCACAGAATGGCATTTGTCTTATTGTTTAGTTGTGGGTTATGCCATGGTCTGGTTTTATTCAGTGTAAATACATTGAGCTTTTGATATACACTCCAGATGTGCTGAGGTCTTCGTCTTGACGTTATACTATGTTGGCTAACTGCTGAGCGTTAAAAGTGAAATTCCGGCACGTTATGTGAGCCCTGGCCAAACTCTTTTCGTTATCAATGAATAAGAGTGGAAACGTTTGTTAAAAGCCATTCATTTTCTCATGAGTAAAATTGCTTAGACCAAGAAGTCCTTATATGGGCATGGGCACCTCCTTAAATGACACTGGTCACAACTAGCAGAACACTCCCTAGCGACCACTCCATAGCAACCTGAGAGATATGGCCAGTCTACGGTCATTAAACATTTCCCAGACTTTGGTCCCACTCCGTGTAATGACTTATAGACAGGCAGCACAATGCCTTATAATCAATTATATGGTTTATCGGAAGCTAGTGATGTGGGCTGTTCTATTGGTTGGTTGGCTGTACGGAATCTAGCAGCTGCAGTTCGAATACGCTGTAGCTTTAAATGTAACTGGACATCAACAATCAAATTATGTTATTCAATTAAAGTACGTTTAAAATACATCTAAGACAGGTAGCAATTTGCCTGCCATTAGCATTCAGTGGAGACCTTGCCACTACCCCCCCCCCCCCCAACCCCCACCCCAAGAAACAAGCAATAGCAGGAAGAAGGTTATCACGACCTCTCACCCTCGGAAAGAAGTGGTGACAGAAGATTGATATTCAGGACAGATTATTGTTTTGTCACCTTCTCCATGCCCAGCTTTCCATCCGACGTCCTGCACTTGATGAATATCATAAATCACGCCTCCGTGCCTGAGTGGTCTGACAGGGGTCAGGGCAGAAACTCACATGGGAATCCATTTCCACCGCACTGCTCCATCACAGTGGAAGGGTGAATCACAAGTGTGTGCAAGTGAGTTTGTGAGTGTTAGCCACGTGATTCCATCGTAATATCGCCCGCTCTGATTTCATTTCGCCGCGCAGATTAGTCTGGAACCTCTCAATGCAAAAGCGCTTAAATCTGGAGCCCAAAACCCACGAGTGGGTTAGAAAGACATTGCTTACTTTAAAAACATCACTAAAACCACACCGTTTATCCTATCAAGAAGATTCTAATTCATTAACTGAATTAGACATTCAACTGACTTTCAAATTTCCCACCGTCCTTGAACTAACCATGATGGCCTAACCATGGATTGCATCTGTCAAAAAACAAACACAAAACTAAGCTTACAATTTAGAGAGAGAGAAGAGAATGTGAGTATATTGTAAATCTGGTTTGTAGAGCATGTAAACATATCCATATTTCAATATATACTGTATGTGTGTGTATATATATATATATTATACAGTATAGTTTATTGAAGTTGGATTGAAATGTATTAGCACCGCCTTTATTACAAACGATTTTGCATTGAGTGGTTTCAGACTAATATTTGTCAAGCTGTAGCACACAAGATCATAATGTTCTCACGAATCTAAGCAAGTGTGCTGTAGACCTACATATCTGAACGAGACCTGTGTTGCCTCACTTGAGGATGTGCAACAGTGTAATTGGTGTTAATGCTCTAAATGATTTATCCCTACATATCGTGTTGACAACAAACATTTAATCACATTATTGACACATAAATGGGAGTATTAGTAGAATTTGGACTGGATTTTCGATTTAAATTAGATGTAAACATCTTATTGACAAAATTGTATTTTTCTTGGCATAACATTTTTTATTTTATTTATTTATGATAGCCTATTACAAAAACATCAATAGGAGCAATTTGTGAGAGTACACAATTATAAGTGAGCTGAAATATACTTTATACTATCTGGACAATTCTGAAAAGATCAGTACGTCTCTCCAAATGATTAGAAAGCTCAAAGTGATATTGAACTAGACATGCATGTCCATATTTCTATGAATGGTGCAGTGGCTGTAAATCTGGGACATACACCGATGAGCCAAGGCGTCATTATCAGACCAGAGGTGCGAAATGAATTAGCAAACGTTTGTGAATGTTTGCGAACATAAGCAAACAATCTGAGGAGGAAGTTCTCTGTGAATATACTGTACATTTATGTTGAAGGGTGAGAGTTTATATCTAATAGTGGTGTTCTACTGTCTCTACTGGTAGAGTGTTCTACTATCTCTAATGGTAGTGTGTTCTACTGTCTCTACTGGTAGTGTGTTCTATTGTCTCTATTGGTAGTGTGTTCTACTGTCTCTATTGGTATTGTGTTCTACTGTCTCTACTAGTAGTGTGTGTTCTAATGTCTCTACTGGTAGTGTGTTCTACTGTCTCAATGGGTAGGGTGTGTTCTATTGTCTCTACTGGTAGTGTGTTCTACTGTCTCTACTGGTAGTGTGTTCTATTGTCTCTACTGGCAGTGTGTGTTCTACTGTCTCTATTGGTAGTGTGTTCTACTATCTCTACTGGTAGTGTGTTCTATTGTCTCTACTGGCAGTGTGTGTTCTACTATCTCTACTGGTAGTGTGTTCTACTGTCTCTATTGGTATTGTGTTCTACTGTCTCTACTAGTAGTGTGTGTTCTAATGTCTCTACTGGTAGTGTGTTCTACTGTCTCAACGGGTAGGGTGTGTTCTAATGTCTCTACTGGTAGTGTGTTCTAATGTATCTACTGGTAGTGTGTATTACATTTGATATACTGACAGTATACATTATTATTGGGTTACTGGTGTTTGCAGAATATGATAGCTTTACATTTTAGATAAGACTACATTGTATTTATTTTAGATCTAATAATGATTACTGTGAATGAATGTTTTGGACCTCGATATCTACTGTACCTTGTTAGCCCGTAAGTATGATGGCGTGTTGGAACACAGCGTAACCCTTTCATGAACACTTCCTGTGTGACCCGCAGAACACTTCCTGTGTGACCCACAGAACAATTCCTGTGTGACCTGCAGAACACTTCCAGTGTGACCCAGAGAACACTTCCAGTGTGACCCAGAGAACACTTCCTGTGTGACCCACAGAACACTTCCTGTGTTACCCAGGTAACCCAGTTCAACACTGTGACCAGGAGAAGCGGCTGTTGGTTTACTGCAACGGAGGATGCGTAGGATCCAATAGCAGGGCACGATGCAGAAGGTCAAGGTTTTACATGGTAAACGTGATACACAGACAGGAAGACACACTTACCAAGAACAGCCGTCGACAAGGACAGGAGAAACACAAGAGCTTAGACAGGAAAGACACGTTTAGACAAGAGAGGAAAAACAGACCATTGAAGAACGTCAGGTGCAAGTAATAAGAAGAAAATCAACTCTGAAATTAAAAGAAACAGGAAAAAAAGCAAAGAAATATGAAAGAGAGAAAACATGGACTAGAACGTCACTAACATGTGGGGTAACACAAGACAGACTAGACTGACAGTCTGCTCAACATCTAATATATCCCAGACCTTGACGTGCATCGTTGTTACGAGATAATCAATGTTCGCTTTCTCTGCGAGCGTTTAAAATGTTTTGGTTCTTCGCTGTATGTTTCATGTTCTGTCAATGTGCTGCACTTTGCTTAAATTGCCCTACAGTGTGTCTTCTAGCAGCTGCTATTGACGCCCGTGGCAGAATAATGATGGTAGGAAAACATCACACAATAGTTAGATCTGTACAGAGGCAGGCAGCTGAACCTCTGATGATTTGCATACCTCGTACAGTACATAACCTCTATCCCCTTTTTCAAGAAAAGTGTAGTCCAAATATTCCCTGGTTGCAAAGGGCACATTATAGCACAGCAAATGATTACCATAAGTTATTTAAATTCATATTTTCTCAAGCAAATGGGCATTTGTGAGGTAGGTCATTGGCATTGGGCAGATTAACTCCAGAAGAATAATGTATTAATGTCAGTGTATGCTGCAGGACTCACATACAGTGTAATCACTAAACCACGGCTGTTCACAATGGGAGGTACGCTGAACCGGACCTGCATGTCAACCTGGTTCCCCACGCAGAGAGCGAATGCTCTACCAGACACACTAAAACCCAATGGGCCCTAGCTTGCGTCGCAAGAGCGTCCTTTGATGTGTCGGAGAGTGAGATTTAAATTACTGCGCCGATACGAGTAGGCTACCAATACACACTGCATATGGAAATGCACTGCCCAAGACCCAAGTTTGTAAATATTTCAATTTCAACTTCAAACGCTTACACGCTTAAGGTTAATAAGAGTAAATGAGCATACAGTACTTTTACCACTTTGTTATTCCCTTGTTATTTCTCATATTTTCATTTTTTATCACAAATGTTTATGAAAAAAACATTGTAAAGAGGTCAAACTCACATATCCACAAAGGCAGAGGCTGTATATACAAGAGAGCTCAGAACAGAAATCTATGGGAAAAATCTCTAAAGGCAGATTTGGCAGTTGGAGGAATGTAGTCTGCTTTATAAAGAGCAGAACATAAACCCAGTAGCCAATTGTGTGGCTTCAATGATACAAGCACACGGTTACTCATGCGTAAGTCAGTAAGTGAAGTATAACCTATGGGGCAAAGCTTTTTAAACTTAATTTTGGGGCAAAAGTCACCAAATGTTTTAAGCAGTGTTTTCGTATCAACTTGAACTGGTACATTGTGTTTTTTATGTCCTGGTGACCATTGAAGGTGCAGTTAAGCTTCTCTCTCCCCATTCATTGAGATGGGGTCTTGTTAGTGACTGACCGGAGGCGTTACCAAGATGGCTGCCGAGCGGCCAGGCTTGTCTTTTTGCAAAGGAAACAGAAAAACACCTTTGACAAGTACAAAGCCAGACTGTGTGGATGGCTATACAGGGGTCCGAGTAAACAGTAGAGAGAAAGTTGAGAGGAAGACATGACCATATAGCGTGAATGAGCACCAACCTCCACATAGCGTACAGGCCAAGAACACATAAAATAAAGAGAGACTCACCATGTGACTCAACTGAACTCTACAAACCACATATCATGTTCATGTTGATAAGAGGGCATGTATGCACACTGGTAGATGGCCAATTCAACTAAACAAACCAAAATATACTGATTAATTTACTGTAAATAAGTTATAGTAACACTTGAAAGACAATATATTGTCTAATGATTTTATAATTGCAGCTGTACAAATATTCACTTGTAAATGTTAAAATATTAAATGTCTACTGCTAAGGTAAAATAATATGCTCTGTGAATTTAATTAAAATGAATAAATCCAATAGTATGCTGTTTATTTAATCTAAAAACATAATCTACGTAACACAAATATATACCACAATAATAATTAACATGGTTAAATTCTGAAAATTAAAACAATAAGGCATTATCCATATCAACCTATTAACATCTAGTAAAACACATCTGTGGAATTAGTCCAAAGTCCAAACAACATTATGGATTGAATGTATCTTTAATTCCACTTTTAACCCTGTGTGCCTATGTTAATTGGAGACAGACAATAAGTGACTGCTTGCATGGTCTGGGAGTGTTGTTTGTTGGTGTTTTGGTCACTCTAGCTATGGAAATATTATTAGTTTGAAATGTAATTGTTCTGCACTGCCTTATATCGTAAATTATCCCCAATTATATATTGTCATTATGTTCCCTGCTAAATAACTCACAGCACATGGAGCTTAACGATTACCTATACAGTTTAGCTGTTAACACTGGCAAATATCAAGCTATTAAGATGGTTTCAGCACAGAACCTCATTTGTGATTGTTGGGGTAGTTGGGCTGATCAAGCTTATGAGTTGAATAGATTTGCTCAATGTCCGCTCAGAGAACCTTAAACCCGTTTTAAGGACTCACGTCCTGAAATAGGCCCAGAGCAGACCTCGATTTCTTACATCCCAGCGTCGATTAATTAAAAGGAAAAATAGTCTGACAGATTTTCTTCATGCTGATGGAGCACAAAGGAAAAGGTTCATAGAACACACAAAAGCATTATGCCTTCCTTTTTAAATGGCACCTTCAGTAGCTGCACAAAGCCTAGTTATAAAACTGACGGATAAAATGTCCCAGTAAAAGATATCACTTAAGGTGGCTAAGCCTATCCTATATACAGTCTGTTTCTGCCAGTACATGTAAAAACGTTTTTCAATAGCACACCATTTGGCATTTGTCTCACTTTTCAGTAGATAAAGTGCACAAAACAATGTTTCTGTATTGGATAAATAAAAAGGTGCGGTGGACTTTCTAAAAACAGAAGAGAATGTACCAGTGCGCTCTGCTTCCTAGCTTCACAGCTTGGCGTTTTGTCTTCGGACCTAATGGGAGGAGAATCTGTTAGAATGACAATACGTGTGTCTGATTATGAATGTGAACGTGAGTCGTGTATTGTTCAGCTTGTCACACCCAGGTAGGGTCACATGATCAAGGGCATGACAATGGAATTTCCACTGAGAACCTCTTGTAGGAACTGTCGGGGCAATTTTGACGATTTAAATATTTAGCAACAGCAAATTGGATATCATTCTCCTTTAAAATGCCTTTGGCTGTAACCCAAAAGGTTATAAAGAAATTTGCATGATTATGATGTGAAAGGTGCCACAGATTATTTGAAGCATTAATGTAGCAGCAACAATGATTTTGTTGAGTTGTGCAGATATAGTGGCGACATGGTGTCCTAAGCAGAGAATGACAACACACTCCCTCTCTGTGCGTTGTACAGTCTGGCCCTGTGTGCATTTTAGTGTGTGTGTGTGCGTGTGTGTGTGTGTGCGTGCATGCGTGTACCACAAAGCATTTGGTTTGAGAGGACGGTGCTTAAGCACATCTAGTGTCAGGAAGTCATATAGAACCATTAAAGTATTGGGTAGATTATATATATATAATGATTTATTTATTATTGAATTAAAGAAATGAATTAGTCTTCGTATTTGAGCACTTTAGACCAGCTTGTCCTTCAACACCCTACATGAAACAAAAAAGCAAAAAAAAAACACCCTGAAAATAAAAACAAATGACAAAAAATAAAGACTCAAGTACGTGTACGAGTAACGGGACCCTGGTTCAAATCTCTGGGCGACTAATGTGGAATGTTAGACTCTTTGTACCACTGCCCTTGCTTGTCGTCCTTGTAGCACAGAACATGTAGGTACGGTGGTGTGGTGTGTCTGCGTTAAGCCTGGGTCCCTGTCACCTCAATGTGTTGGGGATACATCACTCTGTTTAAACCTGTGCTTGCTCTGGAATGAGAACTATAATGCAATTGCTTTCCCACTATCACATTATTGTTCTGTCTAAATTAAAATGCTAAACAGCACTGGCAGTTTATTTAGTTCATATTAATCCCCATGAACAGATTTGCGACTAATTTGCCCAATAAATTTGGCCAGCCCCTTGCCAAATTTTGACAAAGTTTTTTCCAAAGCCATATTTCAGTTCCACAATAAATTGAACTTCACATACAAATACATCTCTTTGATAATAACACCTGATGCCAACGTTGTAAAACTCCCACTGAAACACAAATATAAAATCCTGCAGCAAAACAGGAAAATAAAGGCTAACATCCACCCACGATGCTAGTCTCTGTACAATTTAAAATATAAAGCCTTCAATTTTCAATCCAAAGACATTTACAGTGAGTACAAGTAAAGTAATTTATAAACTTGTTTTATTTATTTTTGTACAACCATCACTGAGTTCCCTAATTGCTTTAAAAATGAACCTACTGTACAGCACATGTATTAAGGTAACCAAGAGATGAAAGACCAAGACATACTGTGGGACTCGTGGCTTGGCAGAGATAGCAGGGCTGTTGCTAATGCCATCATTATCCTCACAGGAGTGGCACACATTCACCACCACCGGTGAACCATTAAGCATGCATTGATGCATTGATGAACATCACTTTTTGTCGCAGGGACATTATGATTACATACCCTGATTTCTTAAATAAATATGGATTATATTGAATCTAATCCATATTGAGCATTCTGCACTATGCAACATGGTCTGACATCCATCCGTCAGACAATCTGATATAACCTGGTATAACCGTTACAGTAGCTATAGTACTTTACATCAGTAGACCATAATGCATTACATAGAGTCTAATGCTCTTATGTATAACTATTATTGTAATACCTTATGATTGCATTATAATAAGTATACATAGAGCACTATAGACATGACCTTCATATAAAGTATCACTGACAAATAACAGGGTTGAGAAGTAACTGATTTAAAAAAATTAATAAATAACTGGAATCAGATTACAGGTATTTTTTTTTCAATTAGATGGTTACCAGGACTGCCACCTAAAGAAAAATGCATAAAGCAATTGGCTGTTCTCTTATTAACCTTTCATTAACGTCAATCAATAATTGAAATTAAGGGTTACTTTAATCTGATCCCATGAGCAACATAACCGGTTACAAAAAACGAAGATAATAAAATATTTGGCACGCCAATGCAGTAAACTGCTTGGATGGCATTTCAAAGAGCAATGTATAGTCGTGATGTAATTAAAAGGTAATGGAAAGTAATCATATTATGTTACTATAATTAGGTAATCCAAAAATGATGTTACTGATTATACTTTTAGTCTAGTAACTAGTAACTGTAACAGACTGCATTTAACCTACTATAACCTACAACCTATATTCAACATGCTATGCTATATTTGCATTCTGTGTGGGCCTTTTCCACCAGGGAATACAGGCTATTACAGCATGCCCTTTGCTACAGTATCTGTGTCAGGTATTAAGCATGCTAATACTTCATCAGCATCAACATCAGCAGAGCATATGAAGAAGTGCATATTTAGCTGCTAAAACACATTATCCACCAGTAAATATTGTAGTTAGAATGTAGGTAGACTTACTGCACACACGTGAGACCATGTCATGTGTGTGTAGCTGGACTGTATGCATTTCTTATATCACTTTTCATTCATAGGACATCAACAGGCGTCAAGCTGAGTCAATTTAGCAATATAAATACATATATGGACAGCACACGCTGAAGCCTATGTAACCCATTTGCTCTCCAATTACCTACAACAAGGGGTGTAGTTTGTTTATTTACCACTAGGGCATAGAGAGATGAGTCCTCAAACCAGCCACACAGTTACTGGATATGCATGTGCAGGAGCAATTTGAAGGAAACCATTGCACATTATTAAGCATGAAAACATATGCAAATGCAAAGGTGCAAATGTAAACTGTGTAATGATCCTAAATCACATCTCTTTAAGAAATTGTACTTATTATTTAGTTTCATGACATTCATGTTCTGCCTGTCACACTCATAACAAGACTAAAGATAGGTAAGCGATGGTAAACTACTGTTATACACTTTTTGTCAAATTCAGCCTGTCTGTACATGGGAATACAAAGTGTGGTGCAGACCGCACCACACCATCCTGGCCGTGGCAACGTGTGACGTAGTGGGGAAGGGAGGGCGGCGCTTCTGAGAGAGCATCCTATGGCGTTGAAGGAAGAGGTGTTTTTGTTTTTATCGAGTTAAAATATCTCTCCAGAATCCCTGACTCCTCCTTTAATGAGATATTCCTGAATGTGCTTCTCACAATAATACATACACAATATACTGATACTGTATATGATATACAGTACGTATACACACTATATGTCGATAATAATGCCACTGTACATTATGCATCATTGGTGCTGTGGTTGCTTGGCAACCACAGTCATCGCAGGCACTGCCGTATGGCATGGCAGCGCTGCCAAGCCAAGGAATCACGGTAATTACATCTGCACGACCGGAATGCACACACACACACACACGCACGCACACACACACACAAACACACCGCACTGAAGTTGCTGAGCCTATTGGACAGGTTGGGCAGAATCAGCTGTGATTGGTCATTCGGTTTGATTCAAATCACCACAAGGTGAACCAGACTACACCCATATCACGTCCTGCAGCACCAGAGACATTGACACAGCACTTCCACATTTGATGTTTGGGAGGAGGGGGAGAGGGAGGGACGTTTCACCCTTTATGCAGATCAGAATGACCCAGCGTTCCATGCAAGTCAATGGGGAGGTACCATACTATTGCCCATCATTGTTCTCTGGGGGCGTTAATGGGTATTTTGAGTATAGAGCTGTAACATTAACTCCCAAGTACCTATGATCAATCTGAAAACACAATGGTATTTCTGCAATGAACTGTTTTGGGGTAAATTGACGTTGCTTTAGGCCATGCATGGTAGATGAAGCTGTCTGGGTGCTGCCTACGTCAGCCTACGTCAGCCTACACAGCAGAATACTGTTGATTACACGCCCACTCAAGACACCAGGGGCCCTATTTGAACGATGTAAGCGCACGGTCTAAAGGGCAAGGCACAAATTGGATTTAGGGCGTGTCCAAATCCACATTTGCTATTTTACCAGCAGATAAATGGTTACCGCATCGGGCTCATGGTTCAAAAGGGTTGGACTTATTCTCTTCATTATTATTGGGTGTGTTTTGGGCGTAACATACGATAAACCAATCCGAGTTTCACCTCCCAGTCCTTTAAAAAACGCAAGCATGCTTACATCGTAGGTGTATTGATATTATACCGGCGGGTTTGTGACACCATCCAGGCAGTTATCCATTTACCATCTAGGCAATAACGAGATTCCTATAATATGTTGATGTAGGCTACACACTAATGATATTTCACATTGTACTCTAATCATTTTTTATCCTTTATCCATATTTGTGTGCTCCTGCATGGCCCTGTATGTGTACAAGCAGAGTGTGCACACATTGTCCACCTGCCATAGGCTGTACTATATTGATAATGCAACTCGCGCTGACTTTAGACCAGGTTTTTGCTGGTCCATCGCACAATCACTTTCCACTGCCTCAAGATAGCAATGGGTCAGCAATGTGCTAGACCACACCTCATATTTAGACCAACTCACCCACCGGCGCTCAAATGGACATGAGTGCATTTGCCATTTAAACAACCCGGGCGCTGGACGGGAAAATTACAATGCGTCGGTCTGAAGCTAGCAAAGACACTGTTCCATTTTGGCTCCATTGAAATGCACTACAACGCTCCATCTTTACATCATTATATAATCTTTGGATGTACGGTCAGCTGAAATGTATTCCAGACATGGACAATTTGGAAGAAGAAGTAGAACAAGGATGTTAGAAAATGTGTAATGTATTCCTGCTGTCTGAGTGAAGCCCTGTTTTCCAGCATCAGCTGGCCCAGGAACACAAAGCAATGGTGAAGCCCTGCATTATTAAACAGACACTTTTCTTTAGGTGTGCTCAGCATAGCGGTTCTACTGCCTTGGCCAGCGCAGACCAAACATGTTAGTGCCTGGACGAAAGCACACATTAGTGTGTGTTTCTAGTTCTCGACCCACTGTGCAATATACTACCTTTCTCTGTAGAGTAAATAATCTATTCACTTTGTGCTTTATATATGTAGACATATGTGGCTGTTTTATTCACATAGAGAATACTGAGTATTGAATATGAATGTAGGTATATGAGCAGAATATGAGCATATACTGAACGCATCATGGGCATATTATCTGTGATGCCATTGCAGATTCTGAGAGGTGCGATTGTTATTTTCAATTGCACCTCACGTTGTGAGAGCTTCTCTTGATGTACTCCTCTGACATCTAAGGCTGTCAACACCCCAGAAAACCTTGTAATCACACGCAGTTCAACAAAGGCCTGACGCGGTGTGCAGTCAAGTCCAAGTAGAAGAAGATAGAGTAATGGTGACAGCTTTTCTATGAGGGATTGTCATAAACAATTCTATTTACCCTACTTTCAGGATAAAATACATTCCTCTGGGGTTCTCTATGCCAGCATCTTCATTTGGTGAAGATTTTGTTTTGTGTGGGGACAACACATTTCTGTGATTTCCTTTGTGAGTATGAGCCAGTCACAGAGGCTCGTAATATCGACTCAGAGAAGGATTATCTTCAGAGCTACAAAACAACAAAAAGGAAGTCCACAAATGAAGTGGCAATGAGGGGCAAAGATATAAAATGCAACAACGATTATTCAGTGTTCTTGAGTTCAGAGACCATTAATGTTAATTGAATGAATCACGTTTAGCGGCATTGTTTTTAAAATAGTTTGGTTATACAGTACTATTGGGTGCCAGTTTTCCACACTAGTTGGGCTTGGATCATTGGTGCAGATCATTGGTGCAGTATTTATATGCAATTTTACATGTAAGCGGCAATCCGCATCCTTGCTTTTGCGCAAAATAAATGATTTCTTTTATTAAGCAAGTTGTAGGAGAATTTACTTTTGTGAAATTGTTCAGAGTGAATTAAGTGGGGTGATAATTCTTAAAAAATGTTTTAGGTTTGTTTGTTCCACACCCTGAAACAATAGCTTGAATGACCTCTGTCAAAGCAGAAATACTTGAAGTCATTCTGTCAATGATGAGTGAAAGCTGTGCATTGAACAAACCTGTGTCAACTGAACAAAATCTCTCTGTAAAATGGAACAACTTGCTACAGAGACAGACATCATTCAGCCTTACTTAGTTCATCAGTGTGTCCTCACAAACACCTGCCAATCAACTCAAGACAAAAACACAGGTGCAGCTGAAATATGAAACAGCTTGTATTCTACACTCCAACCCAACAATAGTTTTTATTTTGTTAATGTCTTTTTAAAAAAAAAAAAAAAAAAAAAATTCTAATCTGCATTTAAGGACTTCTGTAGACAATTTTAGATTTAATGCTGGCTCTTTTATTGAGTATTAGCAGCAATCTGTGTGTGTTTTATGCTAGGCTGGTGTAGTTTAACTTCCCGAGATATTTAGTCAACAGGAAAAAGAGGAAGTGGAATATCAAATTATCTTTGTGCAGATGTCATTTTGACAGGTAATCCATACAAATGACAGTGTGCATTAGAATGTTAATTATTTAGTGGCATTCTGTATGTTTCATCCCTGCAATTTAATTTTAGATCACGTAGGCAGTGAATACATCTTCATACTTGTCTAGGGCAAGTTTAATAATTCAGATTTGCAGATAAGAGTGTATTGTTTCTTATGAACATAATACAATAACTGCAAACGTCATCTCGTTTATTGATTGAACAGAAGTTACTCAGAGGCAACGCAGTATCTGTGAAACATTCCTGTGGTTATCTGTAAAAATGCCTCCACAACATCCATTACTCTGCTTCATTTACTAAAGAGGCTAAAGAGTCACTTCAACATCCAGAACAAACGGCACTGTTAGCACCTCTTCAGTCTACCGTTTACAGTCTACCCGTATCAAACAGATCCAGTTGTTCCTACTGTGCATGCACCATGGAGCTCAGAACAACAGTAAACGTGATGTATGTACTAATATGCAAGCCTGCGATCGATTCATGTGGTGCAGAAGAGCAACGTAGCATTGAGGAACATATTAGCAGTTGTTAGTTGTTTCCACCTCAGGAATCTGATAGGTATTAGTCAGAGTTGGCTAGGATACTTTTTAAATGTAACCCATTGCAGCTACCAGTTACCAGAATACAATTATAATCAGTAACATCATTTTTAGATGACCTACATTTAGTAACAATATCTGATTACTTTCCATTACTTTAGGATTACTTCATATTGTTCTTACCTAAATTTTGTACATCTTTGAAATGCCATCTAAAGCAATTTATTGCATTGGCGTGGCAAATCTTTCTTTTTTGTGTCAGTTTATGTTGCTCTAGTAGGACATCATTTAAATTATTGATTAATGATTGATGTTAATGAAAGGTTAATAAGAAAACAATAGGTTTTTGCATTTTTCTTTTGCAATCCTCACTTTTAAATGTGAAAGTAGTCCGAGAAGAAAAAGAATACCTGGAATCTGATTCCACTATTTCAGCTGGTAACTGTAATTGATTACAGTTACTGTGTTTTTGAAATCAGTTCCTTCCCAATGGTAATAGTAAAGAGCTGCTATTTCCGCCCGGTCCTGACTGGCAGACCTTGGTGAGCACGTGGGTCTTTGCGGTGCGTAATAAGCTACAAGCCCATTCCCCAGGACCCTGGCAGAGATAAGATAGGGAGCCGGCGACACAACCGCTACACCGCGGAGTTCTGTCGTGGAAAATAACGCAGGCTGCAATCTGAATCACCCCCAGAGGCCTTTTCTTAACAAGCTTGTCTCCCACCTTCAGCTCCACCCTGGGAGGCAGCTATATATGGGGAGACCCAAACGTATCTCTTTTCATCATCCAAGCCGACCCAAGCAGGAGGAGATATTACGGGCAGAGATCACAGCAAAGGGAGGGAAAATGATGGTGGTTGTTGCAAGCAACCGTGTCACCTCACTAAAGGTGGAATGGTGATGAAAATCTGAGTAGAAAAAACAAATAATTACCGCAACACAACTGCTACAGCCAATTCCACTGCTGCTGTGGGGGCATGTACAGACAATTCTTTGACATATCCAAGCACTGCATGTCAGCTGTGTTGTGTGCACCAGATAGAAGGTCCTAACTCTGCTCGACAGCCTCCAGGCAATTATTAACAAGACCCTATCTAAATGAATAGGGAGACAGCCATAACTGCACTTTCAATGGTCGCAGCCACATAAAAAGTGAATGTACAGCATCAATAGAGTCAAATCTGATAAAAGAAACTGCCTAAAAAGGTTTGGTGACTGCCCAAAAAGAATGTTTAAAAATATATGTTCCCCCATATAGTTACACTCCTAGGCCTAATAGGTTAACGATTTGTCCTTTATAAAGCAGAGGATTATCTCTTTGAGGGCGGGACATGTGCCTCTATCCGCCATCTTTCACTGCAAAAAATGCCCTATCAAATCTAAGTGAAAATATATTAGTTGTGAGCTTGCTAATGCTTATAACAAGCTGAACTGGCTGCCAGTGCAAGTGAAATTCACTTGATAAGATTTCTTAAACTAAGTGCACATTTAATAAACAAGATTATCACACTAAATAAGATATAGTTGTTGGCGTTACAGACGTCTCCAATAGAGTTCTATTGAGGATTGTTTATGGGGTCTGTCTCCTCTATATAATGTCTCTGGTACTTCTCCCATAGAGTTCTATTGAGGACTCTCTAAGCGGTCTGTCTC
>JAODUK010083599.1:0-15165 GCA_027564635.1 Typhlichthys eigenmanni
GAGACTAGAGACAGTCTCTTATGTGACGTAGTGCTGATGAAGAGGCTGAGACTAGAGACAGTCTCTTATGTGACATAAGGTGCTTTCCCACCTAACAGTTCTAGGATCTCAGTTCTAGGATCTCAGTTCTTGGGACTCTCCACAGGTGAGCCTCCGTGAGAACTACACACCGCCAACTTTTTTTGTTTGTTTGCATTAGCATCGCTGGGAGGAACTGTGACAGCTTACTACAACAACCGTGGAAGACGTCAATATTGGCGCTGTGCGTTTGCGCATTGTGGGTTTTATGTTGACGGAGCTGCAAAGAAATGCAGTCAAAAGAGCAAAAAAAACGAGAGAGGCAAAAAAAAAAACACCTTTGGCAATTGGCAATATTTTTTATAGTCCAGGCCGAGAGAAATACACAGCGCCTGAGACAAAGGTGACTAGTAGGCTACAGTAGTAAAAAAAAGAAGTGTTCGACCAATCAACGCACAATTACGTGGTTCCTATTTGGGCGAGAGTGTAGGAGCTACATAAGTTCCTCAAAGAGGCATTCTAAGAACATTATCCACAGTGCAGACACACAAAAAGAAGGTGCTGCCTACAAAAACTTTCCTCCGGTGCGTAACAGCCTATAGTGCTGATGAATGGAAGAGGCTGAGACTATCGTTGAGCAGACCAGATGAGATGCCGCGGCAGCAAGGAGACAAAAATATAAAAAACATTAAAAAAATATTTATTTAAAAAAAATCAAAAACTAGCAACTGAGCCATCGAGACAGCTAGCACGCTCACCGTGACAGGGGGGTTGGAGAGGGAATGCTGCGGGGAAGAGCGCACCACGGGCGGGATACCCCGGGCGGGACTAGAGCCGGGCCCGCTACCTCCCGCAAACTGCGAGCCGGAAAAGATAGTAAGCAATTCAGTCCCAAAAAAACAAAGGGTTAATAAGAAAGCACACTCTGTTAGAAAATATAAAAAGGTAGAAGGTTATAGATATGACATAGAATATGTCATGTCCAATCCCGGCCTCCACCACACACAGACAAAGTATGTTGCTTACCTCAAAATAGTCACTAATCTTATGTCCCCTTGCGCCCGCTTTACCTGGAACACAAAAACAGCAACCAGTATGAAAAGAAGTGGGATACATGATGGAAGAGTCTTAATAGATAGGAAATCATAACATTACCTTGGCTGCCGTCGAAAGGGTCCGCTTTCCGCTTCCGTACTCTCTGATCGTTAGCTTTCTTCTCTGGTGTCTGTCAAAAGTGTAGCAAAAACAACTGCATTGGTTGTGCATATCGTATCCCTGACTGTGCAGACAGAGACTGACCGCTAACTCTTTGCAACGTCTACTGTAAAAGGTAACGCAGGGATGCGATTGGTTGTGCAAATCGTATCCCTGACTGTGCAGACAGAGACTGACCGCTAACTCTTTGCAACGTCTACTGTAAAAGGTAACGCAGGGATGCGATTGGTTGTGCAAATCGTATCCCTGACTATGCAGACAGAGACTGACCTCTAGCTCTTTGTCACTGAGGGAACCCACGCTGCATAGGCTTTGATTGGATGACTCATTCTGCCCTGAACCCTGTTGAAGTTAATAAATGAAACAGTTAATAAATGGAAGGCATCGAGGAAGAGAGAAAGGCAGTTGTTTACTTTGCACCTTTACTGGTATTGGTGTGATGATGAGAGAGAGAGAGAGAGAAAAAACAGGAATGAAGGCTGAGAACAGACATGAGTTGGGTGCAATTTATATTTATTCCATTCTGACATCAAATACCGAGTCATATTTTATTAATATTGGTTGTGCACATTTAAGATGCCATAAATATGACTTGCATCTATTAGGAGCACAATAAATAAAAATGCTGCAATTCATAACATTATATTTATTAGTTTTACATATGGACTATATGCACTCATGTAATGAAGAGGGAAAAGCATAGATTATGTAAACATGCACACGTTGGAAGTGGTTCGTTGATGCTGCTGATAAAACAAACAATCACAGTACACAACACAGAGCTCGCCCTGCTCTTTCTTCAGGAATTGGTCTTAAAAATTGCGTTAGCTAATTCTGGACAATTATGATTTCAACGGAGAACACTGAATATATGTTAATATACATTTTATAATCACACTTTGGAGCATGTGTGTCATACATCTACATTCATTAGGAACGCCGGTGGATTCCATAAACGGACATAAAGTACAATATTTCCTACCCAAATAGCAATTAAATTTTGAATGCAATTTCAAACCACTTTTCGATACCCAACACCTTATTAGACAATGTTTTGCTGTTGGCTTCAAGCTGCTTCAGCTCAGAGCCCAGCACACAGATTCTCACTCCTTATGCCGGTTCCCTAGGTGACGCCTGTCAGTCAAATGACTCGCATCAGAATTCCGCTGGCACAATCAGGGAAGAGACACTTAGTCATTCAGAGCACAACGGAGCTCCACCCCCCCCACCCCCCTTCCCACCTCTTTACTGAACCCTCCTAAAATGGCTGAACATTGAGCAATGCATGTGGGAACTGACTGCTCCCTCTGTCACCTTTAGGTAATGTCGGCCATCTTTCCTGCCCTTCCCCTGCCTCAGGACAAGTGAGATCAAGAGGTGTGCTGCTTTTTACCCATCGACACTGCGGATCTTTGATCATCATAAGTGTTCCAAAGGAAGGGGGGAAAAAAATGACTATGTAGAAAATAAATCAAACGCACTTGAGCGGACCCTCGCTCGCTGCACTGCCTGAGGTGTGCCAGCTCTTTGTCCTCACGGGGTATCAATTTTCCCACTCCCCATTTTACTTTCATGCCAACTCAGTGGTGGCAGAGAGAGAGAGAGAGAGAGAGGTGGAGGCACCGTGCTGTTCAAGGTCAGGAACAACAACACCACCAACAACCAGAAGAAAAGAAAGAATTAATAATTCCACCACTGCGCACACCCTACTGTGTCACATCACAGGGCTCTTAGACCAGCCATTCCAAATATCTCTCAAGCCATTTGGTGACACTCTCCCGCCATGCACACTCCCTTGTCACGGACGACACTCTCGCCGCCGCCATCTTGTTCTCTGCAGCGCCCATGCCACGCCATGCCATGCCCAGCTCTGCCTATGGCTGGCACTGGGCCCGCAACTGGCACGGGCCCAGTGCCCCCCCCCACCACCTCACTGTTCCAAAATCGCCTTCCCCACAAGCACTCCTATCTTCCCTCAAGCTCTCCCCTGCTGTGCTCTCCACTAGGGCACCAAATTTGTATCGCTATTTTTAATTTAAGCTACAAACAATCACAAAAACGGTGTAACCGTGAAAGAAGGTAAATAAAAAGTATTATTTTGGATGTAAACTCTTATATTGTCTTGTGTTGTCAATGACACACGCATGCGAAGGATCCACACAAAAAGTATTAAGTGAAATGCCACAGTTGATGGTGTTTTCACTGTTGATTTGCTTCACCGTTTCTCTAAGTGCAGTAACCGCAACATCTTTCCAAAGTCAACGAGTAATCGTATCGTACCGGGATTTCAGTATGGACCAAAACAATCATGATTAGGACCCCCACCCATAAGCGAGCATCGCTACTCTAACCTGATCAATGAATCCCTCTCTAACAGTCCTGCACCTCTGCTGCGCCCCCCCCACTCCCCCATTCCCAGACACACACACACACATCACTAGTTTTGCCGTCCGCAGCCTCTCTTGGCAGCTGCTGCTCGTGCAAGTGGCGTCCCGAGCCAGGGAGAGATGCCACCATGTCAAACACACAGGACAAGAAACAGAGAGAGAGAGACAGACAGAGAGTTTTAGACCTGCTCCAGTCACAGAAGAGAAAGAGGTCAAGTGTCATTGTACCAGGCCAGATGCAGAGAAGACAAAATGGAGGGCAGATGGAGGGAAACAAAACGTAAAAAATAATTATAAATAAAATGTAAAAAAAAAAAAAAGTAATAAGAAGAAATGTGTGGCTTTTTTGGGTGGGGAAGGGGGAGGTGTTGGAATCCCATGCACCACTTCCCTCTCGAACACCAACCTTAGCCACGCCGACCCCGGTGAAGCGGGCCTCCAACAGCTCCTGGCGCCTGGGGTCCAGGCTGTGCAGTTCTTCCATCATGGCTGCATAGACCACAGTAGAGACAGAGAGACTGATGATGGGGTATGAGGTGGTAGTGACAGCTCACCACTTCAAAAAGGTTGTGATGAGTCACAGCTGTTTAGAGCTATATGGAAAATATGTGTCTTGTGACTCATCAATAATCCTGATAAATCCCACACCCCCTCTCTCTATTCAATAAACATACTGTGAATAAAATGCACAATTAATACTAAGAACTATACGCTATCTATATGCAATCCAGGTTTATAGTAATGGACTGGACATTTACAGCAATAGATCTTGTGATTAAGTATTGGGCATCGCAGGCCTACAATAGACCTATGCTGGAGGAAAAGGTGCCTATTGTAATGGTTTAACTCGCAATCAACTGGGAGAAATGGGAAAAGCAGCACAAGATAAAAGGTTCCTGCAGTAGTTAAAACATGGAACTATATAATTGGGTTAAAAGGTTAAACGCACAACGATAACATATGCCTTACTTTATGCAAGTACATTAACTGAATAACAAATCTTGAAACTGTATCGTATACAATACACAACTCAATTGTGATTCGTTAAGTTTGAACCTCAGAAACCAATGTACTATATTTACCAAAGTAAAGACAATAAAATAGATCAGCATGACTATCATGGAAATATTATTGAACAAGTTACATCTAGTGATTTAAGCTAACCAATTTAGCTTACCTAGATTGGCTAACAGTTAGCATTAAAAATGTGAAGCTAATATTGGCTATGATACAGTATTGATATTTAATGTAACCCATTCAGAGAAAGCGACCAAATGTGGACTTGTTGACATATATATATGTATGAAATGTTACACCGCCACTGTCAGGAATATTATTAATTTAACTAAATATCCACATTACCTAGCACACGCGTTAGCTAATGTTAGCATGCTAACGTTTAGCTGTCAAAAGCAGCATCTTGTCGATTCGCTGTTGTCCGTCCACGGGTGTTATGTCTCGGCATTTGTGTTCAGTTAGGATAGAAAATAAACACTCATAATGTCGTTGTGTTTGTAAGCCTGCCAACGTACTTACTGCAATTACTCTTTTCCACGGTCCTTGTTAGGGCCAGTTATTGACCAAAATAGTCTCCGTTGTCTCTCCAGCGCTAAGCAGACACTCCCATGCGAGGCCTCATTCACATCCACGTCCCTCGCGTACTGATTGTCCGAAATCAAGACACGGCTACGTGCCGTAGCTTCGCAGCAGAAGACGGCGGATTGCCTTCGAGGCCTCAAAATCCTGGGGGTATCCCAAACCCGCCTATCTGCTCTCCTCAAGCGGGGATCCCCAACATCACATTCCTTTCCTCGAGGACCATACCATAGCTATATCGGGTATCTTGTGCAACACAATGGCCACCCTCTAGTTCGCCGTTTTCATGTTGTATAAATGATTTCTGTAGGAGATTCACCAGCTTTATCTCTGGTAAGAATATTTAAGGTCCGATTAAAGCTCGATCAAAACAAAGTTAGCTTCCAGTCGCCATTCACATCTGAAAAAAATGTTACGGATGTTCAGTTGTAGCGATCATATTAGTTTAATCCGGATCGGATCGATTCGGTTCGGTTCGGTTCTCATGTTTTTGCAATGTAAACAATAATCAGTAAATCTCATATTTTCTCGTGAGATTGTTCAAGTATGTTTCCTCACCTTCATTCAGTCCACGCCTGCCCCCAAATATCATGCCTTGACCAATGACAATTGCTTACCATTAACCAGCGCCCATCTATCCCACCATCTACCACAAAACGGCAAAATAATTAAAGGGGGGATAGTAACTTAGAAAGTTACCATTCCCAGAGGTCAAAATTTCTAATTTACATAAAATCCCCAATCTTTCATTAAACAATTTGCCCCAACCAAAATATAAATGTGCCCCTACCAAAATATGATATAAAATATGAAAAAATAAAAATACTGCACTATACTATAAAACTGAGACAAAATACATAACAAAATATATTTTTTGCTGTGTAGTTTTCCATACTTCACAGTGGCACCAAATTATTATTTGTAACAGCTTTTGTTAAAATATCAAACACCATCACTAACAGTGACTTATACATCATAATCACAAGGTGAAAATTGAAATACAAATGAATGGTTCAGGAATCAAGTTCGACAGTTTAATCATTTCAAAAGGTTAAAAAAGGTCTTAATGTTAAACACCAGTTAATTAAAAGTAAAAGCTGTGGTATAAAAACATAAGTGAATTAACCAGCCTCTTTAAGAGAACCAGCTGTTTACCATGTGCAAGTCATTCAATTTCACTTTTTAGCTGCAAATGCAATTGCAAGACAGCAACCTCAGGACAGTCTGGTCACAAAAGAGTCCAACAGCACCGTAAAAGCATTGATGGACATACTATGAAGACCTTTGTCACACTTGATTCAGTTCCTGCTTATATACACAGAGAGTCTTTCCCGTCATGGATAGGTCTTCATCTCGTTACGGTAGTGGTTGAGGGGACAGACAGACCAGCGGTCTCTACTTTGGCACAGCTTATGTCTCTGGTGGTTGAATGTGAGGCTTGCGATACTTGCACTGGATCCAGACCCTGTACATGGTAAGTTGTTTGCCTCTGTTCACCTGAAGCCTCCTGTCAACAAGGTTTTGTGCCTTCTCAAGCCCTGCCTCGGTGAAAATCTCATCAAGCTCATCTGGAATTAAAACAACAACCACCAAATAAAACTGCATGAATTATATTTACAACATTGTCCTGCAACATGGATACAATAATCAAATTCTGATTACACGTTACCTTGTGTAAAGAAATAGACTCGGGTGCCATCACCTCGGACATAAAAGTTTTCAGACAGGCACCTTCCTAAAACGGGTAAGAAAACGAAACCATGGATTATTAGATTGCAACGGACGCCAAGACCTCAAAACTGTATACTTCATATCAGCAGTTATACTCGCCAACAAGGCAATGAAAGCACTTTGAACATCTGTCTGACCTTTCTTGAAGCGCAGCTGTGCCATGTCATAGCGACCGTAGTCCCTGAGCAACATCACCCCCCCGGGTTTCAACAGCCGTGCAGATCTGCTGATGGACGCTTGCACTCTGAGGTGGAAGGATACATTGAAACCGATGAGACGCCATTTTCAATGACAAAACGTTTGAGAGGGAGGGAGGGTGTGTGTGTGTTTCTGGGAGGTACGGGTGGGGTCGTACCTATCAGGATGCAGGGCCGATAGCACAAAGATTAGCACTATAACATCAAGGCTTCCATCGGGGACAGGGTAATTGGCTTCGACGTCACTCAAGTCATGGACAAAGGCAAAGCAACGGCCAGGGTCGTACTCGGGATTAGCCTGGCGACAAGATGGCAATCACAATTCAACAGCTAATACCACGGTGCCCCCCCACCCCCCAACACTTGGATGGCTATACTTCATCTCAGAACAAACCATGTTAATCTCACCTTGACCAGCTCCACTGCAGCGCTTGAGAAATCACAGCAGTAAACAAAGAGACCGGGATCACTGCAAAAGCCAATCACATTGCACACACACACGCCTCAATCCCGAGGCATAACTCAACATTAAATATTGATGACATACAGAGATGGCAAACCCAGAGGGGTACCCACGCTCACACTCACTTATTGGTCTTCAGAATGGGAAACACAGTGTTGCCCACACCGCAGCCAATCTGTCAAGTAAATGGCAATTCAGACGCTGTTCAGTATGTTATCCAGATTGGCAGCTACCTGTTGTTCAATAGTACCTTTGTTTTAGGAGAAAGGATCTTTGCAAGCATAGTGCAGCTGCAAGGCATAGAAATCTACACGTTATGGTAACTCTATAGTAGTATATACTGTATACATAAGGATACCTGAGCACACTCAATACATGTAACTACTGACTGTAAGTAATTTAGTAATTTAGTATCTGCTAAATTTAGCATCTGCTAAATTACTTATTTGTAATTGCATACTTGCAGGGATCATTTTCACTAAACGCTACTAATTTAAGTCCAAAATAAAAGATAATGGCACACAATTTGAAACGATGTCTTCGTGAAAAATGCATTGGCATCAGGATTGTCTCCTGCTTTAAAAGAAAGTCACATCCCCAACCTCTAAAATGCGGTAAGTGGAGGTGGAACCAGGGAAGTCACAATCTTCGGGAGAGGTAAACTCCCTGCCTTGTCCCACCTCCAAGCTCCCCTGCTGAACGCTTTCAGCGTCCGAGGGCTCAGGAAGGACTCCGTGGTCAACGCCATTCCGTGGTGGGGCCAGCTCTGGGAACTCCGTGAAAAGCCAGTGGCGGTCTTTAAAAAAGCGATTCTCGTGGATTGTGTAGAAATCATTCCAGTACTCATTTGCACGGCAATCATATTCCTCTGGAAAAAGGAAGTTGTTACAAACATCAGTGAGTAGCATGATACCGTCTGTGCATGTATATACATTGTTTTGCAACTAAAGCTAAAGGTTACCGACACGTGAGGATCTAGAAAGTAAAATGTAACGACAATGTGATTGAGATTAAAAGATATGGGGGGAGCGCATGGCCCTCCTGTAGCTAGTGGCTCCCATTCCTCCTCCTCTCCTCCCCCCTTCAGCAGTGATTAATTCAATTTAACCTATAAGGCTGACATCTTCTCTCCCTACATCTACAGTATCTGCACTCTAGGCTAGTGCACAGTTGTGTTTCAAAGATAAGTGAGCTGGGATGGAAATAACAAAACCTTTTCTTTTTTTGAGAAGAGAAGAACATTAGGATATTTCAAGTTAGTTTCAAGTAAAGTACATTTTATGTATATAGCCCTTAATAATGTTGCAGTCTCAAAGGCTGTACAGCCTACATTTTACATGGAAACAAACAACACCCCCTTAACCTGCTCCTCCCCCCGGGCAAGGAAAAACTTCCATTAAAACCACATGGGTAAAAAAAAGGGAAGAGACCTTGGGAAGGGACACAGAGGGAGGAATCAATGATGCAATAGGTTATGGTAGGCAAACAAAATTTAGCATTAACACTATGTATAATCATTTTCACATTGTGCCGTACTTAAGAACTAACACATCGGAAAGATTTAAAGCGTTTTGTAAGTTAGTTAATTACTGGTCTGTCAATTGTAGCATTAACAGATGCGACACGGGTCCCAGGTCAGAGTAAGTGACACTGACAGACGCCACTTGAGACCCAGGTCAAAGGAAATGTCCTATAGCACTAGACACGACCAGGACTGCTCAACAACCATAGAGCTTGTTTGAATTGGAGACTTGGCTTCTGCAGCAATAGCCACCGCCATCCATACATGTCAGCATCTCCTTCTGACAACACTCCTCCACCGAGCAAGAGATGACCAACACACACATCCATTGGCTCGGCACACAGTTTCAAATAGTTTATGCTTTTTCTACACGCTGTATTCGGGGTGCTACCTTGTCTTTCTGGAGGTAGTGGGTGACTGTTTTCAATGACTTTCTTCTTAGCAGCAGACTCTTGCTCTTCTGTCCATTCAACATTGTCCCTAAGGAAGTATAACCGTTACACGTGTGATCTAAATGCCTGGGTTAGAGCTCTATTAGACTGCGATGACATGTAAAGTAAAAACATCATTCTGGTTTGAAATGCTTTTATGGCAGAAATGTACACCGGTCCTTCTAGCAATATGTTCCTCCTAGAATAAATCTACAAACCATGCATTGTGTTGAAAGACCTGTCGCGCGTCTGTCAAGAAACGTGTACCGAATTGGGGTCGTTTCACATCTTCAGTCGAGGATTCTGACTGAATTTCCCCCGTTTTCATGCCTTCTCCATCCACCTCGTCAACAGCGACGGGCGCTGCCATGTTGGATTGACGCGACGGAAGGGACGACGTGAAGAAAATTAGAGTAGACGCTATATAATTGTTTTAATCCAACAGAACATTTAAACCACGTATTTTCACATAAAAAATAGATACTCGTCCAGTAACTATGGGATATTTTGTTTTTGTAGTGTTTTTATATTACATTTTTAATGCATGGCAATATTTAAATACCTGTAACTTCGGGATCAAGTCAGTGTTTTGCCTATAGATGGCGACATATACCAACATTTACAGGAGCGGATTGCATATCAAAATTATGTTGACTGGTAGGCCTATGCCTAGGCTAGGCTACTACAGCTCTTAAAAAGTTGTTTAAGATTAATTAAATGACGAGTGCTGAAGCCTATAACTAAAAATGAAAATACTGTGCATGAATGTGGCCATGGCATGACAAGCCTACCCAGATAATTATGATTTAGGCCTATACTGGGGGAGTGCAGTAAAATAGAGTTCAGTAGGGTTTTTAGCTCTACCCCCGACAACGTAGTGCAAACATTATTTTGTTACTGTGGTTTAAATGTTAACAATAACTCAGAGTTGAACGTTCAATGAATCTCTGTCAATTATCACACCAAAGTCATGATATAGGTTTAATCTTGCAAATGTCATTGCTGGTGCTATGGGAAACAGGGTATTTTTCTATATAATCTTTATTTTTTTAAGGCATGGACAGAAAATACAGTTATAAAGTATAACCATGAAGAATGGTTTTAACACGGCAAAAAGAAGATAGGCTATGAGTGAGATATCTTGCCATTGTGTAAAAATAAATATGTAAAAAAAATCACAACAAAAACTATAACATTTAGCAAAACAGCATATTTCAGGCATTTTAATTTGATCAAAAGCACACCACAAAGTTGAGCAGTTAAAAACTTGATCCAAAACCCAACCCAATAAAGATTGTCAAGCTCCAACAGTTACAGCATATATTGAGTATGCTACTTTCTTATTCTGTATATGTACAGATGTATTTGAAATAATATGGGCTAATTAAATGGCTGAATAGAAACCGGCCGCTTGCAAAAGGCAAAGTCAATTATTGCAAGCTAATTGTAGACTAATACACATTTGGTCAAATTCACCAAATATCTCCTCGCATTTCGCTATCTTACCATTCTGTGTTGACAAAAATGAACTGATACTTCTAAGCAGCCCTGACTCCATAAATAGTAACATAAACAAAGTGGCGAACACCGCAGATATAAGCAAAGCCTAGTACTGTGCTTTGCTTCACAATGCATTTCTATGTGTGAGGTGATAGTGTTTTTATTTGAGCTCAAAGTTAGCAAGAATGACTGACCCTGCCTTTAAGTTTCAAAAGTACAGTAAATACAGTAAATATAACAAAAATTTCAAAAGCTCCCTTGGTGTTAACTAATAACACCATAAAAAAAATAGCAAAATAGCATAGCAATAATGAACAAAAGTCAAACAAAGCACATTCAAAGTAATCATCTCAGTCTGGGATTAATATCCACAATGCCCAGTTTACTCATGAGAAGTGTTGTACAGTGTGTGTAAAACAATCACGGTTGCACTTTTTTTATACAACAGGAGTGTTGACATTCAGTGATGGTGCACCTCTTTTTTGGTCTTTGTTCTGTACAAGAGTAGGCTACAATAGTTTTGATTTGCAGTGCCCCAGGACACAGAAAATCAGACATATAATGGCATGCTGTAAACCTCACACACATTATGAGCATAATTGAGTTGTGAAATATTGTGCCTTTAACATGGTGAATTATTCACAACTGATAAGGCTTTGTGGGCAATGCCACACCTAATCATGTATTTGTTATTGTAAAGTGCAGGTGTGTCAAATATCACTACAAGATCTAACATTATCCACTGTTGTAACTTGTATGCAGTTACAGTTAGAAGTTAAAAGCAAGGCCAGGTTACAGCAACCTTTTCTTAACAATATGTACATTTATACTGTGGACATATTTCACATACAGTAGCTGGTCACGTGCCAGTGTAAAAGAGTATGGACCCATATCTTTATCTATTATTAACACAATGTGTCTTGCCATAAAACTCTGTGCCATGAGTCCTCATTTCCCTCTGTATGCAACGTTGGTGAAAGTAGAGGTAGCTCCTTTGTACAGCGGGTTGTTAGCCTGGGTAAATTACACAACAGATGTTAAAAAAGCAAATAAAAAGTTGTTCAATCAATGTCACTGACGCACTATCCTTACTGTTAGTGTTAGCATAGTTTTAGCATCTTAGAAAGTCAACCGGATTAATTCTGGTCAATCATACACAATTTCTTATGCATGTTTTCAAGCAATGGCTACTTTTTGTGTCATCAAGTGGGCAATAATATTCTAATTACTGTAGTTGAAAATTATTTGAATAGATGTGACCCAGACTGCCTTGGCAAAGCAGAGCTTACAAGACCAGCTCACACAAGACTATCGATACCGAACCAATATTTACCACTACAATTTGAATTTCATCCATCAAACACAGAAGCTTTTGTTCAGTTCGCTGAAATGCTTTCGCAGCCTTTCTGTTCCTTTCTTACACTCTCCAAAAATTGAGCATAAGCATTCAGGCAGACCACGACGTCAAGCCCAGCTAGGCCATACTTCAGCTGGTGGCTCTGATAATCACAATGAACAGACTGCTAAGAATACCATTGGCCAAGCCCATCCTGGGCACCTTCAGACATACGTAAATTACAAACTGTGCAGGTGCAAAGTCTCCTCTATTCCACCCTTTACTCGCTAAGAAAACTACAGCCAATTGCAGCGCTGTGGGTCAACCACACGCACGTTCTTGTTGATGGTGCTAATTCAGCGGTCAAAGGATGGCACCGATACGATACTGAGATCGGAAATCGGTCCGATACTGACTTACATAGCTGGATCGGTATCGGTGACAATTAGACAGTTGTAACCGATCCATGGGGCTAATTCAATTAAATTACTATCACACGTAGGTCTACTGTCAAGCATCAGCCATGTCTAACCTACCCAGTCCACACTATCAGCAGCAGGTTTCTAACATGCATCTAAGTCCTAAAATATAGCTTAGCTGTCATTTACTTTGCAACTTAACTTAAAACTTAATTTAACACTGGAATCGGATCGGTTGTCGGTGTCGGCCGATACCCAAAGTACAGGTGTCTGTATCGGTATTGGGACTGAATAAACTGGATTGTGCCATCCCTAATTACTATAGTGGTTCCTGACTGAACCAGCTTTCAGTTGCTACTGTATCTCACCGTGTCCCATTTGGCTTTTGCCCGCTCCTCCTCAAATTTGGCGAACTCCTTCCGATCATGGATGGTGACCAGAAGCTTCCAGATGAGGAGGAACACCATTCCCAATAACAGGATAGCGCCCACCACCGCCAAGAGGACCACCAATATGTCGGGACCCTTGGGACAATCTGACAGGCAAAGGGAGATAGATAAAGCAAAACATTAAAGAAAAGGGTACAAAAAGAGTTAGGTAGCACATCTAATAAAGGTCGGACATTTTTTGAACAGCTCTGATGAAAGCTCTATAGCGGGAATAAAAAATGTTGGTGAAATATAACTATTCTGTCCAACCTTTATTAGATTTGAGTATCCTCTTCTACCGTTACTAGGTCTAGCACTCACATTATCATTTTGGAAACGCATATCTCTTCCCCTTTTTGCATTTTCAATGCATAACATTAGCCTAGCCATGAACCAACCTAGCAAGAAGCAAGCAGACGACATCTCTGCCGAAAGACAAAGTACTCAGAGTTCTGCTATCTGACGTACCCTATGGTGCCTGCTCATCAAGTCTGCTGTTAGCAGCTGAGCACAGGGTCACTGATTACGCCCCTTACATACTGGATGCAGAGTTTCCCTACGCTGCATTTTTACGTAACCACTCTTTCTGAGTCGGTATCCATGGTGATGCTAACAGGTCCCATGGCCGGTCCTAGTAAGGCAATGTAACGCAATCTGGATGAAACTGTCATTCCTCCAGGGGAAATGTGGTTATTAATATAGTAGGAGTACAATTTTCAGCAATAAAAATGAACCACAGCTTTATTTTAGGTACAGCCAGGTCACGATTCCACAATGCGTTTTACTGCACGAGTTGGATATCTTCGCGCTGCACTCCATAGGAAATGAATGGCATTCCTGCAAAAAGGTACGCAACTAGCATTCAGGATGTAAAGGGCGTTTGGCGTTCAGCTGGAGCTTGTGCTGCATGCCAGGCGGTGTGCACCAGCAGAACAGTGATTATGATGTCATTATTTCATGCACGGCGTGTTCCGGAGTGTGCCGCTGCAAACTGGAATTGCACAGTGCACACACAATGGCTGGCAGGACTCTCACGGAACATGGCGTTCATGCTCTGGAAGGAATGCTCTACCAGCACCTTCCTCACTTCCATCCCATTATCAGCTCAATAACGGTGTGTCAACCTTGACCCCCCCCCCGCCCCCCCTCCCACGAACACACACAAAAACATTTACCTGGCTCTTTAACCACAAACAGTACAGATCTTCCACTTTCGTCTTCATAATACTGGAAGTATTCCACGCAGTCGTTCTCATCCTTGTACGTGCAGTTCACTGCATTCTTGTCATGGCGGACTGCCGTTTAAACAAACATCACAGAAGAGCGTAAAACATAGCATGCACACTGTGCGCATTGAAAATATGGTGCGGATCAAACGTACGCGCTCCATCCGCACGTTCTCACCCAGCTGTTCCACAAGTTCAATGTCGTCCCTGCAGATTCTGGCACATGAGCCGTCGTCGGCCATTGGCCCCCGTTTGAAGTGCTTGCACTCCACACAGTCCCTGCAAGCACCACACCAGGCTGTCAGTATAGCCTGCACCAGTGCTCCGTGATGCATAGGGCAGGTGGAGCACTGGTAATATAATATAATATAATATAATATAATATAATATAATATAATATAATATAATATAATATCCTAATATAATACAGTATAATATAATATAATATAATAATATAATATATCCTAATATAATACAGTATAATACAGTACATCTCACTTCTTTATGGTGAAGGTGGAGCACTAATAATATAATATAATATAATATAATATAATATAATATAATATAATACAGTATAATATAATATAATATAATATAATATAATATAATATAATATAATATAATATAATATAGTTTAATACAGTATAATACAGTATAATACAGTATATCTCACTTCTTTATGGTGAAGGTGGAGCA
>JAODUK010083610.1:0-15164 GCA_027564635.1 Typhlichthys eigenmanni
GGATCCCCCAGTCAGAGCTTGCTGATGTTGCTCGGGAAAGGGAAGTTTGGGGTCCCTTGCTGAAGCTGCTGCCCCTGTGACCCGACTCCGGATAAGCGGGAGAAGATGGATGGATGGCTGGATGGATGGATGGTCGGTCTCTTGCGGTTCAAAGGTTAAGTGCAGTAGAGTGCAGTGGTGTGTGTGATGTTCTGTGTTTTTGGCCTGTTGTATATCTTGGCAGGTTTGTTTTTGTTTACAAAAATGCACCTGCTCTGTGCTTGTACACAAGATAAATTAAAATTACAATATGTGCAGTCACAATTAAGAAAATTAACACCTGTGACAGGTTACAAAGTGGAAATCGTTAACGTGGATTTCCTTGACTGCAGCTCAAACCTGCTTTGAAATGTTTTATATGAAAAAGATAACTAGAATTAGAGTGCAAAATACTCTACTACTACTACCACTACACACACACACACACACACACACACACACACAGTATATACACCTAATATTCACTTTGTGAATAAAGTCTGGCAACGCTGGGATTTGATTGATCTTGAAACTATTTGACAGCAGTTAGGTGTTGCTATAACTGTTTTGATCACCTCATCTCTTCTGTCACCATTTCGAAACACTTCACTTCAACGTCATCTCACTAACCCACACTGATTGGACCGCCGGCTGTGTGAACGCTAATGCAAATAGGGTTTCCATACTGTAATCTCAGCTAAATAAATTGAGCTGGGAGTAATAGTCGGGCAGAGCCAGACTAGGTTTTACTTATCAATGGCTTTGTTTATCAGCAGAACATACATCCAATACATCACTAGTGTTTGTTTTAGTAAATGCCAATTTTATCGTTCAGTGAACATACAAATAAAAAATAAACGTTCTTCCATTTGGTTATGGTTTAACCCTGCTGGTACATGCGTCATACTGTGGCTTACCACCACAGTACATTGGCTGGTCATGTAGACAAGGTAATTACATTTAGAGAGCCATGTCAAAGTTGACGTTGATAACCTTCAGTGCTGAACACAGTGCACTCTGGCTCTTGTCTCGTCAGCTTGACCCCTGGCCCAGTGATGGGTCCAGGGTTCCGCAAAGTTCAGGGCTGCTTCGGGACTCTATTTAGGGACCCACGTCTGCTTTAACAGGAGCATGCTAGTGTACAAATCAGTCCTCTCCAGTCAATAAATATTACATTTTAAGCTTGCCTATGTGACAAATAGCAAGTTGGTCCTTTATGGCCTGTTGTCATGGCGGTTAGGTTAGCGTGCATAGTCGCCTCCCTGCCCTGCTTTGAGCCAGGTGTGCGATAAAGCCTCCTCGTCTTAAAAGTCTATCTTCATTCACAGAGAAAGCTGAATTGAGAGCCACCTCCCTTTACTGAAGCCGGCAAATTTAGTCAATGAACTTATGTGTGTCTCCGTACATCCAGTGCTGCGGAGGCAGCGCCGCTTCATTCAGGTGGCTGCAGTTGTCGCTGCACTTGCATGCCTGGACAAACATGGCCGACCGCTGGAAGCGCTCGCCGTCGGGGCAAACGAAGCCCACGGTGAGCGTGCGCGTGCGGCGGGGGGAACAGCACAAGCCATCGCTGCACACGCCGCAGTAGTTGGGCCGGTACTGGTGCACACTCTGGCATTCGCCGTAGGAGAGCCGGATTGGTCTGGGGGCTTTGTGGGTCGGGGAACACCTCTTCCCTTTCTGCAGTTGGAGGAGGATAAAAACATGTCGTTGTATAGACGGTAATACGTTTAAATAATGTAGCACAAATATATCGAAGCACTTCCAGGGTGACTTTCATGGTTTCCTTTTTAGTATAACCTGCATAGCTACAGTTGTGTGTCCTTTATAAAAAGTAGAAACTGTACCTAAGCGGTCCACTCAAGCCCATTAGTCACATTAAGAACAGTTTGAGACTGACTCATTTCACTTGAACCTTAGCTATAAATCATCATTTTAAAGCTACTTTCAGCATTTATCTTCAACAAATTGACACCTGCATGCGTTATTAGCATCAGTATTATTAACTTATCGCAGAGAGACAGATGGAAAGACAGGGCAGCCAGTCCAGTCTGTGTTGTCCAACATGGAGGATTAAAATAGAATCCAAGCCTGGCTCTGAGTACACAGGCATGACCTAGCTATGGACGTTCACTTGGCAGGAATGTAGTAAGGTAGGGGGGCTATATTTAAAAAGGTGCCCGTCTGCCACCAAAACAACTACTTAGAAAAGAGATGGGAATAAAGTGTGTGTGTGTGTGTGTGTGGGGGGGGGGGGGGGGGGGGGGGGGGGGGGGGGGGTGGTCCAGTACTGCCTGTTTCCCACTGGATGTGGAGTGTGGTTTCCCTAAAGCACACTAGCTCTTAAATAATCCCTGTGCTGTTAATTGGTATGGCTTTACAGTAGTTCAAAGGCCTTATTTCTACAGACTACCATCTGTCTTGAGTCTCTGATCTGTTCTATTTGATTTAAATGTGTTTCTCCTGCTAAACATATACAATATATATTCACAATGCAACATATAGATAGGAGCTATCAGACATGTGACATGCACCTTATCTCTACTGATATATTTCCCAAAGGAGTAACATGTAACCTTTGCTCCTAAACAAAGTCACACCTCTTCACAATCCACTGTGGTACCTCGACTAGTGACCTCTCTGTGTCTTAATATTCACTCCTATAGCAAGTGTCTCCTTAAAATGCATTTTCTTCTCTCTGCTCTCATTTAATGTCCTTATCATCTCTTATATAAAATAATCCTTTCTGTTCTTCTGTATTAAGCACCTTATTGTTTAGGCCATTAGCTATTTTGTTGTTAAATAATATTGACATTGGAGTAGTCATGATGACACGATGATGTAATTATTCTAATATAATATTGTTTGCTTACAATTGCTGGTGTATGACCTACATGACTATTGACAGATGTACTACATGTAGGTCACTTTGGATAAAGCATCTGCCAAATGCTGGAAACGTGAACAGGCATTTTGCTCCAGATGCCACACACACACCACACACGCCTTAGCTTGACACGTGTATGCACACGCACGCACGCACACACACACACACACACACACCTTAGCTTGACACGTATATGCACACGCACGCACGCGCACACCTTAGCTTGGACGGTCAGGTCGTGACATGGTCGAAGGGTGCATATTCTTGACTCTCTTTCAAGTTTGCACTGTGGGTTGTCGTTGGTGATGCGAGAAGATATGCCTGTCCCACAGCTGCGAGAGCACTGGGACCAGTCAGTGGTCTGGATCACACACTGCTGTTTCAGGTGGTCCAGGTGGTCCCACACTGGACAGTGTCATAGCAACAGAAGAGGAGGGTGAAAACCAATAGATTGTAAACTGTATCACGAGAGAATAATCAACACAATAAAATAAAAACGACATCTGATGGGCATTATTTGACACAACGTTAACATATATTTTAGTATTGAGTATTTCAGACAAATGGCAGCCACAGTCGAGGAACCATTTCACCGCTGAATGGCCGACATTCACAGGTGTGCTAATGACAGCTAACACACACCCTTCTCTTACCAGGTAAGTGCTTGTATCCACATTCATTCTCCCAGCCACTGGGCCTGCTGTCCTCCAGCTCATTGGCTAACACCAGCTCATTGTCAGGACGGTCTGGGCCCGGCTTGTGGTGAAGTCTGGCCTGAGGTCTCTCTGTTCCCTGTGCGAGTCAGTCATAGTAGATATACACTATTACAAAATACTGCATCTGCCTTTTATTAAACGTGTCTCTTTATTATGTCTTAAACGTCCTGTTTTCTTTTGCCAAGATGTTGATTATGTTGTTCCTAACCTAACTACATCGCATTTTTAGAACATAATAAATCATGTAGAATAATCACAATAAAGCGGTCGTCATGTCAACGATTGTGTCAACAGACGCATGGAGCCCTTTACCCGACAGCTGTTATCTGCTCTTTAATGGAGCATGTTAAATAGACTCACTCAATCAAGACATGCCATGTTTCCTTATCAATACCAATTCACCATTCCATATTGCAACACAAACCCTATAGCTACTCGCTATTCTATCGACAGTAAACTATAAAACAGACTGCCTTCCTTTACTCTGTTGTTTTCAATGACACATAATGGCCGGCTGGGATATGACAGTGGGTAATAAAGACATACCTGGTGTTTGGGTGGCAGGCGCCAGACGCCATTATGGCAGTCCACGGAGAAGCAGCATTGCCCGGGCAGCCTTACCAGGCGAGGGTAGGGGCAGGCCGGGGAAGCTGGTGGTAGACGATTGGCACAGAGAGGGGCACATCCCACGGCGCCATCGATACAGGTACACTGGTGTTTACAGCCGGCGCGAAAGCTCTCGCCATTCTGGTAGATTTTGCCGTTATACTCGCACGTTCGTCCCTCCAATTTGGCTGGACAGAGACCATGAGGAAGGGTTAATCCGCCTTGTGGATACGGCATTATCAAATCAAACGTTACATTATTAAAATGTGTTTGATTTGAACCAGTGACAGGGCCTAGCTTTACAGTACGGCAAGAGAATAGGATGTTCAGCATTCTCTTTGTTTCAGCAAAAAGGCTAACCTAGGTGTGCAATGCACAGCCTACAGTCAGGACTAGAACATCCCCCACAATGATAAAAGAATACAGAAGGAGAACAGTAAGATCTGGAGGTACAGTGTAAGGGTCAGGAAATGTCACTTGAGACCAGGGAAGACAGGAAGTCAGGCAATTTGTCACCATATAGCATTGACGACCCTGCTATTCATAGTTTGTTGTGCAATCTCCACACGGTAGGAGTATTTTTATCTCCAACACCCCTGCCTGCAGTTGTAAGGCATCTACTACTCATTAAAACACCTCCTGTGTCCAACACTGCCAGACGCTTTAGATGTTAGCGTTGTGGGATGGAGAAAATGAGGGTGACTAAAATAATGAATTTGTATTCTGACAGAAAACAATACAATCATAGCCTAGAAGATCCTCAACCAGCCGAAATGTCTTGGAGTCGATACCAAAACATAGCAAGTTAACCTCTACTGTTAGTTCTCATTATTATGTCTATACATGTTATTATAGTATATTTAACCACCATGAGCTACAGTACAATATGTATGTGCAATGTATCTACAGTATCTAGCCTCCTGTTTGTTGTCACTGTGATGTATATTGTACATACACATATATGCACACACATACATACACACACACACACACACACACATACATAAACACAATATACATCTCAGTGACAAACAGGAGGCTAGACCAGATGGGACATACAGTGTGATCTGGACTTTGACGAACGGCTAATGATGCACACTGCAGGTCTCCTCCACCCTCACCTCGACAGATACCCCGGCTCACAGTCACATGGTTGCCATAGTTACACTCCAGCCCCTTGTGGTGGTCACAGGGAGCCATCGGGCTGCAGTCTTGGTTGAGCTGCGCGGTGCACACCTTGCAGCATCCACAGCCATCTGGCATGGCGCTCACGCCCGCTGGGCAGACCAGAGGTTCAGCAGGGCACTCACACACCACCGGGCAAACACACAACACCTGGACGGGATTGAAGGGGTGCGTAGAGAACAATCAGCTACACTCAATCCACTCAAATACTGACACATTTTTAAAACTTGTTTTCAAATCAGATATAGTTTTGGGAATAAATGTGTTAGTGTTGATTTTGAATGGGAGAGTTTTTGAATAAATGACAATAAAAAAATCTCTATTTAGTATGAACCCACGCCTGTATTAAGTCCCTGTTGCAAATCCAGGTTTTTTTTTGTACATTACTATTCCCTGTAGTGTTTTGTTTGTGCCTTATTCTGACTAGTACTGGGATGACTTACATTAGCCTATTAGATCCACATCCCATTTAGCACAAATATCACTATAGGCCTTTTTTGTTTAAATCCAATTATATTTCCCACCGACATCACTTGCCCTGTACTTATCAAGTCAAGTCAAGTTTATTTATATAGCCCTTAATCACATTGCAGTCTCAAAGGGCTTTACAGCCTACACTTCCCACGGAAACAAACAACACCCGCTTAACCTGCTCCTCCCCCCGGGCAAGGAAAAACAAACTTCCATTAAAAATCCCATGGGAAAAGAAGGGAAGATAGCTTGGGAAGAGACCACATGAGGGGGAAATCCACCCCCCTCCAGGACGGTTAAGATGCAATAGGTGTTGTTGATAGGCCAACAAGATTTAGCAGTAACACGTTGAAGTATACATGTATCACATTGTGCCGCAATTAAGAACTAACACATCTGAAATATGTAAAACAATGTTAATTCACTGCACATGAGTGCGAATGTTTTTTTATTTTACTTGAGTCTAAATACATATTTCAATAATGAAACTAGAGAGTTTCCAGTCATATATTATCAATGCTATCCACCAATCACCAACAAAAAATGGCCCAATATGCTTTCCAGTAATTTATTAATTTAATGAACAGGAATTTATTAGCATGATTTTGCTAATAAATTCCTGTTCATTAAAAAAGTAAGGAAAACTAAAAATTAGGAGAACAGAAAAAAAAAGTGGGTCTTAAAAATGTGATATAAACGTATCAAAGAGAGAACAGTCGTAGGACTTGTGGTGGAGTGGAAGACTGTTCCAGAGGTGCAGCAACAGAACTTAATACGTGATGGTCTTGCTATAGCAGTAAGGAACAAGAGTTTGGTAAATATAATCAAGTAAGTTAAAATAATTTAAAATTTGAATTTCAGTACAAAGAGGTCTTCCTCATCATGTGAAACATGTGGATGGCAGTATTTTCTGATACACTGTGCCAAGTTCACTACTGAATGTCAAGGCTGCCGGTCTGTATCCTGCTTCGTGCTCATGGTTTGAGTAATAACCTGGTTCACCTGTCAGCTACAGTTCTTCCAGTTGGATCAAGGAACAATCACTCAACATACAGTAGGCCTACAGTAGCCTAAACATGCAGTAACTTGCCACAAAACGAGTCATATATGAATATAGTCCTCAATAAAAGCAGTATTTTGGGTAGTAAGAAGTAGTCTATGGACTGATTTACATACAAAAAAAATACCATTTCATATTTGAAAGGTTTAAGTGCAAAACACCTTTAAGCACACTCACCCAGCGTAACAAATAAATAAAATGAATAAAGACTATACATATAAATGCAATCATCTTACCTGACTGACGTGTGCTATTGTCAAAAGTGTAAGACAGATCAGAAACGTCATGATAAAGCGCAGATAAACAAAAACAGAAAAGCTAAAAGGGTTAGACGATTCTTAAATAGTACACACAGTTGTAATCTGTATAAATATCAAACAATCCCTGTGAAAGCTTTTAGATACAACAATCGTGGTGGTAGGCTATTCGAGATAAGACTTTCTACTAGTGTTTCTTATCCTCGCTGTCGCGGAGACTGTTACTCAAATGTATAGCAGCATGAGCACTTTCACTTGCACCTCCCCTTACCATATGTACACCCAGTTATCATTCGGGCAGCTCTTCTGACATGTTAATGGGTGGAGTTAAAGGATCTCAACATGTTGATTGGGAGCGTGCTTGCGAATGAATGCAGCCATTCATAAAAATGTCAGACATCTCTGTATTTATTTCATGGGTTAAAAACTTAAATGTAACCGGTGCTTTCAAGTCACACTTAGGCACATTCCAGCCTTTGTGGCCGCCACGGCTTACACCAAGTAAATATACTCAGCTGGGTCTTTGAGCCGACCAGACAGCACGGTTACATTAATAGGGCCTCCACCTCAGGGAAATACAAAATTTCGTGTTGTTCAGACGAATGCAGATCTCTCCCTGAGCATAAAATTTAAGGTTAACTAACAGTAAGTTAATACTTGTCTGGGACAGCCAGCATATCACATTTAGCAGTAAAGCACTATTAATGGATGTTTCAGTTAATTATTCCATCTTCATATTGGTTAGCCTAAATGTTTCTGGATATTTCTGACCACAACGTGCTAAATTTGTACCTGGAAATAATGGCAACAGAAAAAAACATCAAAGAAACAACAGCACTTTTATTTCTACCAAAAGCATGGGGTCATATTTCCCTTTCACACTTTAAAAAAAAATCTGTAGTCATGCTTGCTATACACAAACTATCTCTGATTATATTTAAGAACTTGTATATTGTGGTGCTTATACACTGTTGTAGATACTTTTCCAATGACTGTTTAAAGCTGTTATAGGTAGGAATTAAGAGTTGCTGATGAGAGCTACCTATAAAAAGGAAAGAGAACAAGATCTTGTACATTAGCAAGCCCCTCCTCCTCTGCTCACACACACAGGAACCCATCAATGACAATCATGTCGTAGATAGGTGTGCACATTCATGTGAGACACTAGATTTGTCAGACCAATCAGGGTAAAGAGTCCATGATTGGTCAGAAATCTTCGGGTCACTGGCAGAATTAAAATCGACCGATAGCAGGGGCTATCGACCATAAGCAGATTTTTTTCACAGAGCATTTCACTCACTGATGCTATTTCTAACAAAATGACACTATGTATAGCGCTAATAACCTACATACTATACAGACAGGTGTGTCACACGTGTCCATGTCACACAGAAAGACAAGTTTAAAGTTTCTCATAAGCATCTCAGGCCTTACATCATAGATGTATTGAAATCAATAGGACAGCAATGATCTAAGCCCTAGGTGCGTTCAGAATTGGCAAATATAGCGAACGTTTGCAAACATATTTAAACAGTTTTTTGCGTTTGCATTGTGTTCACCGCAAACGTTTGCCAACAAAAACAAATAATTTGAGGAGGTAGTTCTTGGCGAACACACGTTGAAGCTGGACGAAGGGTGACAGTTTAAATCTAATATTTTTGCAATGTTTACACAATCCGTTCAAAATTCAAGTTCAACGCAAACATGTTCGTGAGGAACATTTGCCACTGTTTGCCAATTCTTTGTTCCACAAATAACCTCCAAAAAATGTATTTTAAAAAACATGACAGTGATTGATTTTTTCCAATTTAACATGGTGACATGTGACGTCAAATTGCATCAAAACCAAATCATTAAATCCATAAATATGTATTCAACTAAACTGGATTTCATATTGCATCATTGTCATTTTCCTTTTTAATGAATCCTTGCTTCGAGATGCCTGCTGTATCTTCTGCTTTACTAACTGACCTTACCTTAATTATACTCTCATATCCTTGTTGTTGTCCAGCCAGTACTACAACACATATTACGCTCCCCAAACTCCCTACCACAGACTCATATTTTTCATATTCATATACGACAGTTAAACCTTTGGTAACCTATATTGCTCTCATCATTCTTGTAGATGAGCATCTGAGAAAGACATTCTGTTGAATCCGTATAAATCCCTGAAACAATGTAGCATTTGTCCAGGAATATCACATACATGTTGAAACCATCGTCTATAATAACATAGAGTCACAGTGGTAAATGGTGGAAACATCAACTATGGTTTTATCATGGACGTTCTGTCATGGACCATATATTATATAGGCTGTGTACTACTGAATTTTCCCCTGCCTGTATGCATTCAATCTAGCCTTAATCAATAACTAATACCTCAGATATTTTGTTAATTTAATCAAAGTAATAGTGCTGTGCTGTACTGTACTGAACACTGACACAGTAAGGTTAGGTTGTTGATTTATTAGTCACAATTTATTTTTTCAATAGCTGCTTGTGAATAGAATTACCTGGCCTGCTACTGCCTGTTGGAGTTGTGTCTCACTGAAAGAATACTGGGGAATTTCCCATTGCACATTTTATAAAAGAAACCACAGGAAGCTGTCAGTCATAAGCTTTAATGATATGGCCAAGTAGACAAAGTCACGGCCTATCTATTTTAATCTGTTGGCGGTAACGGCATAGAAGTTGTTATAAGAGACTTCCACCTCTCCAGTATCCACTGAGGTATTTTGAAACACTTCAAGAAACATGGATATATTTGTCAGGTCTATTTATGATTTAGCTTTATTATAGCCCACACTGGACCCTGTGTGAGTGTAAAGATATGGCTGTGGTATTAACTTCTATTTATATTACTGTAAAGGGTTCTAGTTCTAGCAATGGCATAACAGTTTGACAGTTTGTTATGGTCTTCTGACCTAAGCTGTCCTGAAGCTGTGACTAATATTTTCTAAAGCTAAATTGCAGTTTAACTACCTGCATTAAGTATATTTTTATTACAGGAAGTAGATTGCTATAATATTAGGTTGTGCAGTTTAAACAAAAATCCACTTCAACCACAACCTACACAAACTATGATATTGTTTGTGTGTTGACAACACAGCATCTATCATTAGGCCTAATGATAGGCTACTGTCAACACACACTTCCTAACAATATTTTAATCATATTACTGATAAAATATTGATTTAATTTCTAATCAAATTTGAACTTCTGTTCTGTTGATAAAAGATTAGGTTTATATTGTAAACCTGATTAAACATGATTAAATTTAAGATACACTTAATTAGTTTAGTTTACATGTCAAGTGTAATAGCATTAGCGCATAACCAACCACAAGCAGCTTCACATGCATTCACTTTACATTTGATTAAGTTCTAAATAGAACCATGCATATATGAGCATGGTTTTATAAATAAATTATATATATATATATATATATATATATATATATATATATCGTTTATTTTCTCTGAATGTAAACTTGTAAAGTCTGTAAAGTCTTTGTGAAAGCATGAGAAGATAACAGACAATATACTTCGCATTGCCAGTCACCATTTTGAATGACACCAACTGAAAGTTGAATCCATCCCATGGTGTGAGTCAAACCCAGCCCAGTGCTGAGGGACCTACAGAACAACAGTATGGGTTACACAGACACATCATCAAAGCAATCTGATACACAGACAAGAAAACAACACTGTCTGAATCCTTTCTCTCTCTCTCTCTCTCTCTCTCTCTCTCTCTCTCTCTCTCTCTCTCTCTCCAGGGGCCATCGACCTATGCAACAGAGTATACTATGGCGTGAGATCAAACCAACACTTCTCATGAATAGTGCGGGTGGGTGGGGAGGCAAAGCACTTTATAAAGGGGCGAAGACAGGTGTTTTGCTGTAGGACAGTTTGTTTTGATAACGGGCGGAGCAAAGGAGGACCCCGTCGCCTGCGCCGGTCTTCCCCCGGTGGACTGCTGGGAGTCTGGCAGCCAGAGGCGTTCCACTCAAAAATACAGCACTGCTATTTCAGCCCAGAGCACTTTCAGGTCGGCATACTCTACGACTTATTACAAGGTCACACGCTTGGAAAACCACAAACACACACAAAGAAAGGCATGCCACATTATACTGTGTAATTCCAATGCAATTATCCAAACCGCTATGAAACGGAGGCCTCTGTGGAAAAGCTGTGACCGTATATAGAGAGGAAGGAGGAACGACAGACACAAAGAGAAAACAATGTAATTATACATTACACGTGTGTGCACACGTGCCTACACACGTATATTGACCGTGTGTGTGTGTGTGTTGGGCATGTGTTGAAAGCAAGGGAAAGTGTGTTTGTATATGTATAGCTGCATCTGATATGGGGTGAAAAGATGAGTGAAATAAGGGTTCTCGCCCTTCATTGGTTATTTTTATCACAGAACACGTTTTCAAGACAGGACCACGTAGGCCTGGGGCACGTGTGTGTGTGTGTGTGTGTGTGTGTGTGTGTGCGTGTGTGCATGAGCGTGTGTGTACATACACGCACTCGTGTGGCATCTGGAGCAAAATGCCTGTTTAGGTTTACAGCATATGGCAGGTGGGTTTATCCAAAGTGACTTACATGAGGTACATTTGTCAATAGTCATACACCAGCAATTGTAAGCAAACAATATTACATTAGAATAATTACATCATCGTGTCATCATGACACTCCAATACTCCAATGTCAATATCATTAAACAACAAAATGTGTGCGTGCGTGTGCGTGTGTGTGTGTATGCATGGTCTTTTGTGTCAGCACAGCATGGACTCCTTCAAAGTGTAACATTAAGTAAACTCCCATGTAATTCTGTGCAATGCGATATGCGCTAAAGTTGGAATATGGGTCAAGTTACCCCACATTTAAAACTCCCATGCTCATGTAAGTTACATAAGGGATCGTGTTATAGTTCTTGAAAGAATACTCTACTGTAGAAATCTTCCATAGAAACATCTCCCCCTAGTGGTAAATGTAAATACTCAGTATAACGCGAAACTGTGGTTTGTGCTAATGTTCAGTATTGGGACCAACAACAGACACAATACCACACCAAAACCACACTATAAGTTTAATGTATAGTGTTTGTGTACAAGACGCCCCGTTATTGAATGGTTGCTTTTTGTCACTTATTTACAGTAATAGCAGCTCAGCGCTGACTGTGTCAGTCCTTCCTTAAACGTGCACAAGGTGGAGCCACATACTACTGCATGGATACAAGACCTAAAGCATAAGGCTGGTTCAGTCCAATCCTTGGCACCCAGTCACGTTAAAAACAACATAGCCAGGCTAAGTCGCAACACACCATCAGAGAGCATTGGAGCCAAGTGTTGATAGTTCCCGCTTATACCTGGAATGTCTTTTTGCATGTTCTGGGTAAATGGGTTTGCGAGGACACCAGCTGCTGCAAAGCTAGAAGGATGGTCTATCTCATCCGTAATTAAATTCTTATCTACAAACAGACTACAGAGCTGGTGAGATGAAAGCTTAGTCTTTGGAGATAACTATCTTTCTCTTTATGTCGCTAACTGTCACATTCCCCCTCTCTTTCTCTATGCACCTCCTGCCCCCTGACTCAGCTCACTGCACCTCCTTCTCCCAGGAAAAGCCATGGGGAGCGGAGTTCCTTTGATCCTGGTTTGATTTCTATACCAGCATAGTCTCCCTGATTAGAGCGTTCCTTTGGCCAAAGAGCACACAGCCTTTTGCTCTGAGTTGTAGAATGACCACTGGCCTGAAGCTGCAAGCCTGCTATACAGTAACACATTTACATATATAGATATAATTGGGATACTATGCTGCTCTAGGACAGACTGTGAATAGATAGATAGATAGATAGATAGCCTATAAAATGGCTTATACAATTTCAGAAGATTATAAATAAGTATTTATAGCTCATATTTAGGATACCAGTTAGGCCATATTAAAGTGTAGAAGATTAGGCTGGGAATCCTCTTGCATTTCGGACTGGCTGGAGAGATGAGGCCTATATAGGATGTTTGCTGGTTAAGCAGCTCGCTCAAGAAATCTTAAGCTATACCTGTCACGTAGCCATGACGATTGAGTTCAATACGTTCATAATACCAACAGCATTCTTCCCTTTAAGCTCCTCACAGGTCACTAGTTTGGGATTGAAATTCTTTCCCCACTCTCTTAGTTGTCAAACCCTATCCCTCTCTCTCCTCTCCACGCACCTACAAATCCGCATCATTCTCTCCTCATATCCACCCCTCCTCCCCTCCCAGATCTACTACGGTGATGGGGGAGGCTGACAGCGGGTCCGACCTTCCTTTTCCAGCTGCGGACAAACACAGCGGTCCTTCTCTGCGGGCACTTACAGATAAGCCACGTTCCCCTGGCCTCCTCCCTCCATCTCCATCTCCTCACTTCCTTTGCTGTGCCTGCGCCCGACCGACCCGTATGGAACAAGGGTCTTATGAAGACAAATGACGCCTCTCACTATAGCTCCCATCTGCTTCGTTCTGAGTTGCACCGCTGACACTATGAAATTCCCCTGAAGGTAGGCGTCCATACATCGGTGCGCTCCGCCTGAAGGAGCCTGAATATCCCTCCCTTTATATTTGAGAGTAGGGGAAACTGCATATGCAAGGGAGATGGGGATTGGTGGAGGAATGAGGCATTGCTTTGAATGTGCTCACGGCCAGAATCCTGTCAGAGTTCAATTCTAATACTGACAACCTTTATTGATATGGAGAGGTGCACCTCAAATCTGTCTTCCAAATCTCACACTGTATTAGCAAATAATCCACTTTTGCATATCATGCCATTTTATTGCATATACATGCAGTTGCTGTGGAATAATACAAACAGGTTTTGAAATGTGATGAAATATTACTACATCTTATTTTAATCTTATTTCATGCATGATTGTATTGTTTTTAAAATTGTATGTTCGGTGAGGGTGTATGTGTGTGTGTGCGCGCGCGTGCGCGTGCGTGTGACACATACAATTCTGCATTAGAGGTGGTGTCAGCCACCCTGGAGAAAGATTGCTATATGAACTCAATCAAAACAAAAATAATGCCATAGGATGTTACCTAAAATGCTCCGCATAGAGCAGTGTGGTGTGGTGCGGCCTGCACCACTTTGTTTGTGTTGCCATTCACAGAGCCTGGGCTGTGTAGAGGTACCATATCATGTTTTCAACATGCACACATAATGGACAGCCAGCACAGTGAGGAAATATTCACTGAATTTGACAAAAAGTGTATTATCTAATAATCGCAGACTCCACCTCTAAGTAAAGACAGAATCATATCAAATCTGACTATTTCACTCATCTGGGCACCCAGGGGGCAATAGCTAATCGCCAAGCCAAACCAGTCAATCCTTCCCCGATTGCTTTCTGCACTAATATATTCAGAATCACCACTTTTCATGTGGGAGCCAGATATCCTTCTTTTTCTCCTTCTTAACCTCTAGCGCGTAATGATATCCCAATACACACATTGCTGTGATCGGCGAACCACAGGCTTTAATTGGCTCAACAAATGAAAAGCTTTCTGATGTCCAAGTAACTAATGCTCAAAACTATAATTAAAATCTAATTAGCAAGCAGCCTCAGATAGGCAAATGATCGGTTAGTTTACTTTTTCACATTCGCTAGAATGACAAATCATCCTTTGAAACACACTTTTTGATTGTGTAAATGGCACTAGATTGCCAAAGAGAATGAATGTGAGAGAGAGAAAGAGAGAGAGAGAGAGAGGGAGAGAGAGAGAGAGAGAGACAAAATACAAACTATGACACAAATTCAACAAAATGTATATTAAACTTAGATTTTTGTAAATGCTGTTGGAATATCGGTGGTGTCTTCTCACCCAGTTCCAGCGTGTTTGTTTATGGAGTTGAAGTAGGAGGAGACACTGTGTCCAAGTTTATAAAAATCAGCTTTAATATAATAATAGTAGATCA
>JAODUK010083621.1:0-15163 GCA_027564635.1 Typhlichthys eigenmanni
CTGCATCAAATTGGTCTGCATGGCCGTTGTCCCAGAAGGAAGCCTCTTCTAAAGATGATGCACAAGAAAGCTCGCAACACACTCTAAATGTAGGTAGGTAAAAGCATAAAGCCACACTTCTAAATAAATTGCATGACTAAGTATGCTGCTTTTCTGAGGGCGGTATAACCATACATATTTGAAAGTCCACAAAATGTTATTTTGAAATTGGTTTCTTCATGCACGGTGAACAAGTTTCTCCAAATGAGTATCTGAATCTCTGACCACCTATGGAAATCACAAGATTGCATAGATGCTCAGCTGCCATGATTTAAAAATTGAATACAAATTATTCTTAATAAAATTGTTTTAAAATCTACATTTATCAACTGTGTTCTAGTGACCCAAAAACCCCAAATCACCTCAGTTTACAATATTTTTATATTAAAGGATTTCACCTTAAATAATCTATGATCCCATCTGACTGGAACTAGATGTCACACGAGTAGCGGCATCTCGGACCAAACCCAGTGCTTTGTCTGCCTTACAAGTACATTATGCATGCACGGCCAAACCGACTAGCAAACAAAGAACAGAAGCATGGATTGTAACACTCATAGGGAGTGTGATGTAATATAACCATATGTTCACTATAGCTTTACCAGAAAATGGTTGTTTGCTGCTATGTTTATTAAGCAAATGTCATGCCAAACCCCTTGATGATTGATGCTAGTTAGTTCTTGTCAAACATTTATTTTTTTTATTTTTTTTGGGTCACTGTCCTTATCCTCAGAAGCTCCTTTCAAGAAAATTAATGACATCCAGTTTACAGATGTGAAGATACTTAACATGTGTAGTATTTAGCAACATTGCTGTAGTTTTTAAACCTTCCTATAAGTGGTGCAATTTCATCAACTAATGTAGTATGAAAATTTGGGCAGGTGTCAGAATAGTGCAACCAACGATTGTTCAATTCACATCTTATTGGTTATAGGTTGAGCCCCAGCCTGGCCTTAAGCATTCTGGAGAAAGATGCCTAACCTGTTCCTTAAAACTTGTATTCTCTGTAAATTGTTTTGGATAAAGCCTTACAAATCTGTGTAATGCCTGGATAAATATGGATGTTTTTCATAGTGACATTAAAGCATTATTATGTTGTATATGGGGATATAATTATTGTTCCTGTTAAAATGTTAAAACCCTTTTCAACACATTTAATGTTGCTTATTGCAGTAGCTCTCCTGGGTGTGGCCAACCTACTAGACGGTCATCTGGTAACCAGATTAAATTTAGCCCAGTTTAGACAAGACAATGGTTTCCTTCTAATGGTTCGCTGTGGAAAAGGCTTTGCTTTACAGCTTCCGTATGCCACCAGAGAACCCTTTCCAAGGCATACAATGGTACAAATGAGGTTTCCTGCTATTTCCCACCAGCCCTCATGTTATCTGTGATCCTTCCTTGCATCTGATATAAGAAAACCAAATGACTGGCATGTAGTTGCCAAATTTTTTAGGATTCCAAATGATTGCCACTGCGTCGTGGCACAAGCTCATGAATCATTTTACAATGATTGAGTGCCTAGTGTTTGCATTACATTAGGAGTGACTGTCACATTAATATTCTGGCTTGAAAAGCTCTACTTTGCATTAAAACATGACTAATGTTAAAAGAGCTTTCCCATCAAGAGAATATTGTATGACCACAGGCTCCTGTTATGTTGTTTCATGTTCAGTTTCAACCTGCTTTACATTGTGCTTGCAAATATGGTAGAAAAACAATTATTGCTCTGTAAATAATTTTCCATATAAATGCACGTTAAAGAATATATCAGGAATTAAGAAAATATATATATAGTTGTAACTTGTATATGTTTTATGGCCCATGAGCTGAAACTGTTGTTGGGTTAACAAACGTATTAGGTCATTTAGCACACCGCTTTAATACAAATATAGCTTACAGTGCCCACATAAAGTAGGGGAATCTTGTTAACAGATGCTTAGTAAAATTATGTGAGTGTCCTTTAATGAACGTAATATAGTAAGTTAACATTCCCAAAGTACAATATAATATTTAGACTCTCAGGTATAAAGCTCATGAGAGACCCAAGTAAAATGAATTCAGGAGTAATGTAAAACTAGGTCAAGTGAGCCTCTGAAACAAAACGTTCCCTACTTTTTTTTTTAATTTATTTAGTTGATTTCATGCTAAGAGAACAGATCCAAGGCAATCTTCTTTAATACATTTAAAAAATATATATAATCCATGGATTTGCTCACTGCAATGAGATAAAAAGTTTAAATCGCAATATGTTTAGGCTGTCGTCTTCAACACTTGATATTGCTTGAAATTCTCAAAGGTACTGGAGGAAAACAGCCATTAGCAGTGTCAGGGATTAAGAGTGTTGGATTGAGCAGAGCCATCCCTTTTAATCAATCATATGCCAAACTAAATAAAAAGACAATTCTGACATCTCAGCTCTCCCTTTTTTCAAAGTCTTGTTTGTCATGATGCTGATCAATAAACTGAAGACCTCTTACATTTGTCCTGAAGTCATTACAAATTGGATAGAGCAGCTGCTTAAAATGTCTTCCACAGAAAGGAGTGGAAAGCCAATGAGCTGAACACAAACATTCAGAATTTCCCTCTTGGGATGAGACGGTACTTTGGTCGACAAGTGTGTGTGTCAAAATACTGTATGAACTAGCTGCTAGCACATTTGCGGTGCTGGTGGCGCTATCGAGCAGTGTATCTTTATGACTGCTGTGAGAGTAATGTCATTCTGTTCCTGTAACAGATGTCATAGATACGAAAGCACAGTTTTTATCTGACAATTGCATGAGAACATCTTAACTTGCCCTTATGACATAATCCGGTTATTCCATAAATTCCCAGCAGTCTGCACTGGTGTCTGTGTTGCATACTGAACAGCTTCACGGGTCATCAGGGCGCTCAGATCAATAGCAGCCGGTCGATGGATGACTGAATGCTTTGCAACGAACACTCTATCTGAACACTCAAACTGCTCTGCCATGCAGGCAGAAAAGGGGGTCACACACACACAAATGTCCCAGTGTTCCATTTCCAAATGCACACTTTTGTCCTGCATACATGTCTCACACACACACACACACAGCAAGCTGATTCACCCTTTTTCGTCTCACCGATGACTGCCGCACACAGAACAATGCAATGCATTGAGCCAGTAGTGGTGTTTCAGCTCAGCGTTGAATATACTTCAGCCAATTGTGAGACAGGCCGTCAGGGAGAAAACAGTGTTTCACAGGAGTGAGAGCCTAAAGGAGAGAAAAGAAGAAAACAAGGACACATCTGACTTTAAAGAGGAGGAGGAGGATGTCAACAAGCACTTGGTGAATAAGGTAAGCTTGGTGTACAGTATGTGTCATACGTATTGGAGCTTTTAAACTGCAATTCAACAACATACGTGTTTGTTTACTTGGTGGCATTGCCTTTCAAATGTATATCAGATTCAGATGAATAAATACATATCTGTACAGTATATAGCATTTCTTTAACACACACACACACACATGCAATTTTGAGCAGTTATTTAGTTTGATTAAAAATGTCACCTCAATCTAGTCTGCACCTCAGTCTAGTCTAATTAAATGTGTTTGCAGAGTTATGTATCAACAGTCCTATTTGCTGGATTGTCTGACCATATAGACATTGCAGGTGGGCCTTTGGGGGCATCCAAACAACAATGGTGGGGTTAGAGTCTGTTTGGATTCCCTCATCTTGTGCTTTAATTAGTAGCATTCGTGTTCAGCTCATCTTTAACGCCTATGTGTGTGTGTGACTTGCATTATCGTGTGGCGTCCAGGAGAGTGGAGGTCGAGGAGATGGTGGTGAAAAGCTAAATGCTGAGGTCAGCTAGCTTTCCATCTCTAACACTCTCAGGAGTCCACAATGGGAACATCAAGGTTCAGTCGTATGTCCTGTGTGTGTGTTAAAGCACCCAGTCTATACTGTGTGCAAGATATTTAGTTTGGGACTGATTGACGCTGTGTAGCGATCACAAGCTATGTAACGTTACTGAAGTATCAGCAACTACTTGGGAAGTCAGACCTCTCTGGAATATGTGGACACAAAATAGTTTTCCCATGTCCTTAGCACTTAACTTAGACTCAACAATTCATTAGCAAAACCCATCATCTCAGATTTTATATCAACATTACGATAGTTACAAAATGTATTTCCGCATGACATGCTGTGACGGCCCTGATTTGTTTCAGCAGGCCTGTGGTCCTTACTGGCTGTATAGGCCCTAATTAAGATAATTAAGAGCACCTGGGCAGATCACTTATATAGGTGTGTGGCAGCACACTGTACGTGAGACCCTCCTGGCACCACACATGCCGCTGTTGTTTGGGGTGGGCCTTAGTCATATTCAGTACGTACACCTACAGACATTCACACATCATTCTATGTTATTATGTTAGTTAAGAGTTTGGTTTGTTTGGTTTACGGCCCTTGAGCCAGGTCGTAACATATGCATCATTAGTCATAGTTTTCTATTCTCATTCACTATGGCCTGACATGGATTTGTTGTTCTTATTTTGATGTCTGTGGTCTGTTGATGCATTGTAGGTGGGGGTAGGCTGGATATCCCTGACAGTGGCAGTGATATGACTTTCAGTTGTCGATTACATTGATTTATTAGATCTGTTAGAAAGTTTATCAAATGTATGTGGATAGAGGTAAGCTGTATTTCATAACTATTGTAACTAATTTGACCCACTTTTGTATGACTGGGAATTTATCCAGTGTCTCACCCTGTCACTAAACGTGCAGTCAAAACTATTACCTAGGTGTGGGTGTCTGTTTTAGGCACAGCAAGTTTCAGTTCAGTGCCCTCATCTAAGTCCACCAGCCAGCAGAAAAAGTTGGTAATCTCTCTCTGTGTGTGTGTGCGTGTGTGTGTGTGAGAGGAATGTGGGTTCCTTCCAGTCTATTGCCTACGCTGGGTTTCACAAGGTCAATATAAAGGGGGAAGCACAGTCTCCCAGACACACAAGGACATAAGGTCTCACCACCAGCAAGAGGGGATGGTGTTAATGCGTGTCTGTGCATTTGTATCTGTTTCTTTGTCACCGTCAACAATAGGGCTCTGTTTTAGGTCACAGCATAAACATCAAGGTTGGTTTCCTTACCTGTGTTCGCCTTTGTGAATCATCATATGACGCATGTGAAGTGCTGTATGCAGAATACACAGTACATGTAAATTCATGTGCGTGTCAGATGAGCATTGGTTGAAAATGTATTTGTTTAGAGGGTCTGTATTGTATTCACCACAAACCGCCTTATTAAATACTCATGGAAGCCAAAGAATATTCAGTGATTATTTATTTATCAGCTCAGTATCAATTATCTGTGGTGAGATTCAGGCGTTCGAGCACATCATGAGAACTGTCCAGGTAGAGCCACGATAATTAAAAAAATGGCATTTTGACTTTGACCCATGACCTTTACGTGTACTGTAAGTGACTTCCTCCAACAGGTAAACACATAAAGGTTGCCCTGTTCCCATCGAGTATTCATGCCTGCAACAGGCGAATCAAATATTCATATCTGCCACAGGGCAGTGAAGCCCTTGTAAGAGAGGTTCCTGGCAACTGAGCTATCTTTTTGGCTGACTAAGCATCTTATGTTTCTGGTTTCTGAAAAGTTAGTTTGGTTGTTTATATATGTACTTTTGCTTTGCTATATTTACTTGTGCTTTTTTGTTTGTTATATTACATTATTACTAAATTAATAATTTTATTGGGACTCACCACACTATGCATTATAAATGCCAATGAAAATATATTGAATATGAAATGGTATGCCTAGGTCTATTTCAGTTGCAGTTCTCATGAAGAATTGTGGTATCCATTGCAGGATCATCTAATGGACTGGATATTCAAATCCCAGCCAGAAAGCAATGAGTTAATGGCCCAGATTTGGCCTACATGTAAGCTTCCTTGATGCATTCAGAAGATGCCTATACCCCGGATATATACAGATATATCTGCTCTTTGTATTTCTTGTAATTGTGCTGGATTGTATCGCTTTGGATAACAGTGTAAAATCTGAAATATGTATATATTGCAAACTTCATATAGAATCCTACAAATCATTGTTGGTTTAAATTCCTTTCTATTTAAAACTGAGCTTCCTCTAACATGAATACAGGGTTTGGTAGCAGTATCTGTACAGAAAATACAACCAATTTCACTCTGCTGTCCTGTAAGTTTGTCAGAACTTTGCACATATTATTCACGGCAGAAATATAAAAATGAACACAAACATTTTAGTGTTGTCCCAACACTTTGGTCTACAGCTGAACACCACACACGGCTATTTAAAAGTTGATTTGCCTGGCCCTGACACAGCAAGACAGTTCCTTGACACAGAAATTTATGTTTTTTTGCCTGGTGCAGCATGCATTAATTATGGCTCCCATGCAACATTGTTCAGATCTCCAACTCATTGGGTGGTCTTTCTGGGGTTGTTGCTCTCATCCAGGTGCAAGCAAATGCCACTAACCTCTTTGCTGGGCATTGAAAAAGTTGACAGACTATAGGGGAGGATGGGGTAAGTTGAGCCAGTGGGTAAGATGAACCACCCGCTATATCTAGGTAACCGTACACAAATATTATGTGACCACATATTGAGGAAGCACAGTTCACATTGGTAAACCCATCTTATCTTAGACTCAAGCACATGGAGAGTGGTATGCAAACCAGAGCAAAATAAATTACTTTTGTCATGCCATGTGAATTCATAATTTTACAAATGTTATCAGTTTTGCACCTAATTAAAAACCATGTTTTAGATATCATTACATGTCATGTTAAGTCAATGTAAGCTACAAAACAAGGTAATGAACTTTGCACAATTGTTGATCTGAACCACTGCGTGAAACAGTTTTGTCAAAATGGAGGTTGGGAGGTCAAATGAGCCAGTGATGTTGGGGCAAGTTGAGCCAGTGACTCAAATTACCCTAAATGTTTAATATAGGCTGCATAGTTACATAGTATTTTGTTATATTCGGCATACGTACGTACATACACATACAGTTCACACAAACACACACTGACTGTGTCACCATTACAATTCATGATCATTTTATACGTTAAAGTGTTGATGTAATACATATCTAATTGTTGACTAATGTTACCTTTAAGCACAAAACATGCTGTAGCTTACACATAGTAGTATACCCAACATCACAATTACACATAGACTATTATGTATGTATGTAACACACAAAGATCAGTTGAATCTTAACTTAAACATTAAAATGTAACACACAAACATGATTTGATATAAAATGTATGAGTTTTGGCTTAGTCACATTAATTAATTAATGAATCATCAAGATTATCTCAAAATTGTTTCATTTTTTAATTTCAATGGTGGTACTATTTACCCCTTCCATACTCATTCTACCCCTCCTCTGGGGTAAATTGGACAAAACTGGACAAACGCTGTTTGATTGGTAATTGTTCTAAAACCATAATAATTACATAACTTGTTTTAATGAACATAGGTGCACAACAACCTGAGGTACAGTGTATATACTGTAGTAACTATTATTTAAAACAAAAACACTTTTATTTTGCAATACAATCATACTCAAAAGTGGATAAGCTTACCCCGTTTTTTCCCTACCATTAATGTGGCAATAGGTCACATTCAAACAGAATGCCCAAGTGATTCCCATACTCTGTATATCCTCAACTGATCTGAATTTACATAGATATTTAAAACTTTAAAGAATGAGCTAAAAATAGCCCTGGTGTTGTATTAATGGTGTATACCATGATGGTTAGTACCAATCTCACTCAGCTATTTTTTATTTCACCGCTGTATCATTAATGGTGTTTCATGTATCATGTCAGCATCTGATCAATTAATCAGTTGTACAACCACAGCAAAAAGATGACAAATTATTTAAACTTGTGTTATTGTATATTGCGAGAGCACAAATTATCCTACCACCTCCGTTGCTGTCAAAAGTTATTGGGTAAACAGTGCATTCCTATTTCATAAGGGTAATATACAGTCAGACAATCTTAAGTCGTCGTATTGCTGTCAGACAAATATCCAAATCCACCGCAGTCAAAAATCCAGATGGTTTAGTACATATTACTTATTTATTGCTATCTCTCTGAGTACCATAGCCACCTATTGTCTTTGGCAAAGAACTTGGACAAAATACTTTGTATCAGGGGGGTTTCAATAAGTAGAGATGTTAAGTCATGGGCTTTTAATCTGTACCCTCTCTCTAGAAAGGTTATTTTGTTTTAAAAACTGTTATCGACTTTCCTCACCACTAAAGTCTTTGTGCCTATTAGTCAACTGACAAACAGTCTATGGCAAATGGAGTCTGCGGAGCGCGGAGCAGAACATCCCAGCAGGCACCATGGCTAGTTATTGATTCCACTCTTCACCAAACAAACTAATGGATGAATGAAACAAAGAGCTAGTTAGCCACAGACTATTTTCCTGGTATGTCTAACTAAAAACTCAACAGGGTTCCTAGTGTCTGACACATTGATGCTTTTACTATTCTATTCTATTCTATTCTATTCTATTCTATTCTCTCAACTGGACCAGCCTGCCATGCTTTTGAAGTGGAGAGCTTTATTATGAGGCAGATGCAACGTCAAACCTGCTATACAGGTGACTCACTGTGTTAACTGAGTCTTCCGTACAGTCTAGAGTGGAGTTCACAGATTCAACCTCCCTCTGTTTGAACTTCCATATACAACATTAAACTGTGTGCTTCCTCCGTATGTTCTGACCTCAGCCCTAATACTGGTCAGTGTTCCTCTAAGAGGGCTGCTATAGGCTATGAGAAGAAGACTTCCAATGGAGGTAATGCCATATAATAATAATAATAATAATATATAATGATTACTTTATTATATTACAATTTAATGAATTTAATTGGTATTGCTCAACCCAATGCTTAATACCTTCTGAATCCAAATATATCTACCCTAGCTCATTGTCTGTAGGGTTGCTAGTGAGAGGGAGATGTGTGTAAGCCTATAGGAGTCAGTTATAGATACAAGTCTAAGAGGACTCCATTATGGATCACTATGTGCATTGCTCTGACCATGTTTAACTGATCAAGCATTATTATTATTATTATTATTATTATTATTATCATCATCAATATATACAATACATCTTTTTTCAGCTACCATCTGACATCACCTGTAAGAGAGCCTGAGAAAATCCACCAATGGCTAGAACTGGAAACCTTCACAAGCCCTCTCCAGGACTGGAAGAATTCAGGGGGAGATTTATATTGATATTATTAGAGGATTATTTCAGATGGCAAATTAAATTGTGTATGCATTTACTTGTGGGCAAGACAAATTATTACACTTGACAAATTAGAAACAGCAAATATAGTCTGCTATCTAAGCCAGTTGAAAACTGTGATAAATATTATTTTCTGAAAGGGACAAATCACAGTATCAGACATTGCTTAATTCAGTATATTTCTCTGAAAAGTAGCAAACAATACAGGTTGTATTCCGTATGTGCCAGAATCAGAGTTGTAGTTGTTTGTGTAATAAAAACCAACATTACAATTAAGACCTTTTAATGCAGAGAAAGTTGTTTTCTTGGAGATGTATATTAAAAGTGCTCTAAAGTAGCCTGTTTTAGACAAAATTAGTAATATGTTTGCAACATAGGTCTATACCATGCTGTTTAGTGGATATCATCACCCCCGCCTCCCAATAGAGTTTACATTGACACTGCTGCATAAAGGGCTCTAGATGGCAGTGTAATCACTCCTATCAGGAGATAAAGGTTTACACCTTTAAGACCTAACGGTTGTTTCTCAATAGTAAAACTATTGGGGAGGCAGACATGCCATGCGCCATCACGATGGGGAAAAAAATTGAACCATGTCTGTGTTGAGAAAAATAAATCTATTTTTATTTCTTATGCCATTTGCCATGGTGTCCCATGCAGTCCATAGATAACATAAGATATGCCTACTCCAAATAATATAGTTAAACCAATGGATGTTCTTATATTTTGCCTTGTTGTTTGCCTGTGTTTTTTATTTATTTAAAAATATTATTTACTGTGACCAGCATGTGTGGGAGACATCGTTCTGGCTGAAGTTGCCAGTCTCTTCAGAGACACCATTAAAACATGGAACCTCACAGGTGAGGGAATAAGATATGTGTGTGTGTGCGTGTGTGCGTGTGCGTGTGTGTGCGTGTGTGTGTGTGTGTGGTGCACTGCAATAGTGAAAGAGCAAGTACCTCAAAACAGATGTCTGGTTGCAGCACATACAGTATATCTTCTCTGGATTCATTACATTTTTTCCAGTGTCACCAAGAGATTAATTAATATTTGACACTGCTAGAAGATATAATATACAGTATAGGCTATAGTTTACTCATACTGTATACAGTAGCCTATATTGCATATTAACTGAGTTATTTTCTTTTTATTGTTTGATTAATTCCTTCCCTGTTATTTCACAAACTGTTTTTTCTTTCTTTCTTTCTCTCTTTCTGTAATTGCAGTTATGTCGGCATTATATGTGAATATGATACATTTGACATTACTGCCCTTCTTCGGTAAATCTGAATGTATATGTGTTTTAACTTTTTTTTGTGTGTATGCCTAGGTGAACAGAGTCTAAAATATAACTAGTGTGCCTTGCATGACATATTTGTTCTAAATGTATATGCCAGCACACTCGGCTGCCTGACATGTTTCCACATATCAATATTGTATTTTCAATCTTTCTCTCTCTCTCTCTCTCTCTCTCTAGACCTCTGTGCGTCTAAAGGGTACATTCTAATTGATACTGTGTGTGTGGTGATGTGTGTGTAATGCTTGATCCATCAGCCATTCAATGCATTTCATGCTTATGAATTTTGCATATTTCAAAATTACTATTTGTGTATTTGTGTGTGCGTATTTACGCACACAAGCTTTGTGTGCGTGTCTATGGCACTTGATGGATGGATGGATGGATGTGTGTGTCCAGGGAAGGTCACTGTCCTTGAGGCGGTGGGGACATTGGTGCTTGTTGCCATAGAAACGTCAGAGAACTTGATGGAAGTGAAGCTCCTGTCCCCAGCAGAGCTGATCAACTACTGGCCAAAAAGGCTTGCTGGTCCCATTTGCTTCAGCGTTAGCCAACCACAGAGCGCACCCACTGCATCAAGTTGGGCCACACACACACATGCGCCCGAGGTCAACTGTCAGCAGCATCCATCAAATACTCCTCCCACTGCGGTGTGTTGACCCAGGAACCCACGCTGACTTTCAGCAGCTCTATCCTGAAGCTCCAGCAGCCTTCTTGTCTGCTGGCCTGGGTCCTGTTAGCACCCATTAGCGAACATCTGCAACACAAATGCTCACACATGCAGCGAGTGACAGATATACACTCACTCATACGATTAAATGTCAAGTGATTTAGTGCTGCCTATTTTTCTTTTTTATATTGATGGTCAAATATAATTTCCCAGAATATTGTAATATACGTAAGAATGATTTGTATAATATTTACTATTACACTATTTTATACTAAAGTAAATTAATTGGAAGTGCTACTGAAAACATGTCACCTTTCATTCTGTCTAGAATGAGGAGTCTTAGTTCAGCTTTTGCCTATCTTCTAGGGAACTGTGAAAACATTGTATTTAAAACTCAAACTGATGAGTTTATGAATGCACCTTTTAACTGGTCTGGAGTAAAACAAATAAGTGATGACAAAATTGTTTGTTTTGGCAGAATAAAATCCAATGCCTTTTTATTATAGCCTATAATGGAATTTGCACTAAAGCAGCTATTGTTCCTTCCTGCTCTCTTTTTCTCTCTACACATAGTTATATGGCACGCACGCAAGCACACACGCACGCACGCACACACGCACAAACTTGTTTTCCCATCAACATCATGGCGACTTCAAACAGACAAACATTCTCAAGGGTGGAGCAAGCCTTGTTCATTGGGGTCGATGAAGACGGCAGTTTAAATAGGAAGTGTTATCGGATTGTGCACCAATTGAAGGAGGACATCTGTGTCCAGCAAGTTATCCAGTTATAACTGGCTTCTACTTGCAGGTACCACTTGTCATAGATACAACAAGCAGCTGAAATATGGAGCTAATTTAATAAAAGCACAAGTACAATCAGATCAGCAATTTGTACAACCATAAAGCCATTATGTATATGCTGCATTACATTCAAATTTGGATTGTCAGTAACATAGGTCTGACTTCTGAGCTAAATTCGTTCCATGACCATCTGCTCTTTAAAACGTGGTGGCAAAGATGTGTTTAATTTGTTTATTCTTTAAGAAAATATATCTGTCTGGAGGCTGACAACCAGGCCTATCAAACAAATAGTAATAAAATGATAGGAACAAGTTGCTATTGCAAGTACGCTATCATAAAATCAGAACACAAAAGCTACTGTTAGGTACTGTTAGGATAATTTATCTCAGAAGACTCAAAGCAGAGAAATATTGCCTAGCTTGAAATTACTTTGAATTTAAATAGTCAATCAATTTTGGTCCTTTCTCAAGGTCATATGTTTACTAGTTCTTTAATGGTTAATATAATGGAGCCTTTTCACATATACTGTAGGATAAACACTGTTATCACATTAAATAATGTCTGTTGAATGTAGGCATTATAATTAGCAAGCATTCCCAATGAATAGAGTTAAATAATTAGCTAATCAGAACACCTTTCCCATGTACATGCCGTCATGCATCAGTCCATACCCAGAAAGACCCATGAAGTACATTGAATGGAAAGGCTGATACACAGGCACAGTGACTGCAACTGGTTGTGAATCGATCAATACTCATCCTTACCTGTGTAATATCAATATCCCTTGAACTGTGATCATAGCAGATTTGTAAAACTGTTGACCTAAAAATACAGATTTATCGTCCTCTTTCCCACCCTCCCTCAATCTGCTTGCTGCTGTCAATGCCTCCCTCCATCCACCCACTGCTTCTCAAAACTCCCCATATCTCTCCTTAAATACCTCCTATGCTGTCCTTCCCTCAGTGGTCCTGAACCCCGGTCCTGGGGATAGATGTCTCCCTGCTCCAACACACCTGATTCAAATGAGTACTGTAGGTTGTTATCAGGGGATAGCTGCTTCACAACCTGGAAGTACATCAACACCACATAGCTGCTGTAGACTCCATCGTGGAGGACCACCAACATCATCGGCAACCCCGGCCTTTACATACACAGTGACTCACTGGGGCTGCAGCGACATAAATTAAATACAGTAGTTTTCCTTTCAAATCAAATCAAAATGTATTGTTCATTAGAAACTTCTGGAATAGTGAAAGCAGCAGTAAGCTCTTGTTATACAGCTCTCCTTAGAACAAGGCCCATGACGGGATGATTTTCCAAACACAGGCAAAAATCATCCCCATGTTCACTATACCCACCTGATCGGATTATGAAACTGTAACTGTCTGACAAACATACTTTCATTAAATAAGAGTTCCCAGTCTAGTGGGAGAAACAAAACAAATCAAAGGGATGAAGCTCTCAAAATCAGAATGGTTTCACCAGGCTAAATAAACATTGGCTCAACAGTAATACATTTGGCAGTGAACTACAAACAATAAATAAATCAAATGATATTAGAATATGCTGTATACATATATTTTTTATAAGACAAGCAACATGTGTTAAAAGGCAGACAGTAGCACACATTGGTGACTGCCAAAACAGATAAGCCAAAGCCATAATCAATGGTTTGTTTTATTATTGAATGTTTCAAATCTGCACAGATCCTATTCGAGCACCTTTCTTAGTCCTTCCTGAGTTTCTGTGTGTGCATGTGTGTCTGTGTGATAGCTTCATGGTGGAAATGCTTGTGCCAAAGTGCTGGATTAAGATGTAGTAGTGAGTGTGTGAAACAGAGATGGAAAACATATCTTAAAGACACTGATAAATGTTTTAGGACACACACACACACACGCACACGCACACACGCACGCACGCACACACACACACACAATACACAGTTGAAGAAGAGATTGCATAATGGTTGGATGGATTACATGAGTTGGAGGAGAGACAGAATGGAGGGATGAACGAGAGATAGAATTGTCTAAAAATAAGTTGTTGGATGCTGGCGCAAAGAAGAAGTGGAAGACACAGGAAAATTGAAGATGAATGCATGGTAAACTGTAAACACTATCAAGTGATAATGTAAAGTCAAGTCAATTCCATTTGTCTGTATGCGTGAGACAATAGTTTATGCTTCTGAACACAGAGAACAACTGTGTTTATTCCTAACTCTGGCTCCACTCAGCCGTCTATTGTGTGTGCAACTCCACTCTGATTGGCTATGGCATGCACATGACTACGCTTGTCCATTAATGCCAGAATATAGATGAACATGCATCTGTGTATGAGAGAGAGAGAGAGAGAGAGAGAGAGAGAGAGAGAGAGAGAGAATATTCTATACAGGTTTAAATTACAATACATTTTTTAATTTTAAATGTTTCGCTTTTCAAATTATATTTCTGTTCCCTTATTAGAGATGGATGAATGGGTACTAAGAAATACTGACAGCTGAATGGATAGGACGGTGGGTGGATTGATAGATGGACAGATGGCTAAATGACAGTTTTTCAAAGAGACAAAGGCAGTGGAATAAAGAATGAGGGGGGGGTTCTGTATCCGAATTGTAGGGATCACTATAGACATGGAATGACGTGGTTAGAATGTTCTGAGAGTAAGGAGTGCTCCACACACAGCCTACAACCCCCCCCCCCCCCCCACATACACACACACACACGCAATGTATCAAACGTGTTGTGATACACTGTGCATCATGTGTATGAACATGTCCAAGTTTATGCTTGCTCCCCGACTACAGGTTGGTGTGTATGTAAAGTGTGAGTGCATGTGTTTAAGTACCATGTGCTTCACTGTGAAAATACTTCAGAATAAACATACATAGGCATGGACGTGTTTCTATTACAGGTCTACTTCTCCCTTCTCCTATCCATGTCCTCGCATGGTGCGTATCATTGGATCTAGCTGCTGCCAGCCACACTGTCCAATCGCATCTGGGGAGAGAGAGAGAGGGAGAGAGGGAGAGATAGATAGAGAGAGAGAGAGAGAGAGAGAGAGAGAGAGAGAGAGACA
>JAODUK010083642.1:0-15161 GCA_027564635.1 Typhlichthys eigenmanni
ACAGACAGACAGACAGACAGACAGATAGATAGATAGATAGATAGATAGATAGATAGATAGATAGATAGATAGATAGGCAGACAGACAGATAGACAGACAGGCAGACAGACAGACAGATAGACAGGCAGGCAGATAGATAGATAGACAGATAGACAGGCAGGCAGACAGATAGATAGATAGGCAGACAGACAGACAGATAGACGGACAGATAGATAGGCAGACAGACAGATAGACAGATAGATAGACAGACAGACAGACAGACAGATAGATAGATAGGCAGACAGACAGACAGATAGATAGGCAGACAGACAGACAGACAGACAGACAGACAGATAGATAGATAGACAGACAGACAGACAGACAGGCAGACAGGCAGACAGACAGACAGATAGATAGATAGATAGATAGATAGATAGATAGATAGATAGATAGATAGATAGGCAGACAGACAGACAGACAGACCGACAGACAGACAGACAGACAGATAGATAGGCAGACAGATAGATAGGCAGATAGATAGATAGCCAGATAGATAGATAGATAGATAGATAGATAGGCAGACAGACAGACAGGCAGACACACAGACAGACAGACAGACAGACAGATAGATAGACAGACAGATAGATAGATACATAGATAGATAGGCAGACAGGCAGACAAACAGACAGACAGGCAGACAGATAGATAGATTGACAGACGGACGGACAGGCAGACAGACAGGCAGACAGACAGACAGGCAGGCAGATAGATAGATAGATAGATAGATAGATAGATAGATAGATAGATAGATAGATAGATAGATAGATAGATAGATAGACAGACAGACAGGCAGACAGGCAGACCACTCACACGTTCTTCAGGTTGTTGAGGCTCCTGTACTGCTGATCATCGTTCCACTCGATGGGGACGATCTGGTTGAAGCTGTTGATGGTGGCCAGGGCGTAAATCACGTGCGTGCACAGGAACGGGTCCACGTTGTCCGGGGTGAACTTGCCTCCGCCCGGCCGGTACTGGGCCCAGTTGGTCATGTGACACACCAGCCTAGCGGAGGAGGCTGAAGGGCAGAGGTACAATCAGTGACTCACTGCTTCCACCCACCACCATGCGTTATTTAAGGGGAACCAGAGGCTGAACTCTCACCTATGTGCAGAGTCAACAGAACCGCCACAGCTGAAACAACAATAGCAGCCCATTAGCATCATTACAGGTGTATTTGGTTCATTTAGCAGATGCACTTCTCCACTATCATAACACTGAGTTAGCGCTGGTGGTGATTCATACGACTGATTAGCTCTGTGTGGTTTTAGTATCATGTTTAGATAAACAATAAACAATAAGTAACAATACAGCCAAATAAAGAAATGCCCATAAGGAAATCAAATGATGAACGGATGAGTGAAAGTTGAAACCGTGCTCTTTACCTCTGAGGATGATAAGTCTAGCCATTCTTGTTATTCAATCAATCCCACCTAGAACACAAACTGCAGCTTTACGAAAACATTGTATGAAGCATTGTGAAATGTAAATTGAAAAATAGCAGATATAGGCATCCTATTATCATATTACTTGACAGGATATATCTAAATAATGTATATATATATATATACATGAAGCCTAGCGTTTTATTTCCTTTACATTTTAACTTTTAACTCAATATGCATGCTGACATTTTTATTGATAAATGAACCCGTCCTAACCACATTACCTTTCTCATGTAGAGTCAAGAGGGGCGATGGGGCTCTGTGTGTTGTTCCTTCACATTTATACCTTATTAGCGAGTAATAATCGGTGGCAAAGGGCAGCTGATAAGGCCAGTTCTGTGGTAGAGGGAGTCTGGCGTCTGGCATCTTAATGATTAGCACTTCCTGTAACCCGGCGGCTATCAAACTGAGTGTCGGGAAACCCACCAGGTGAGAGGGAACCCTCTGATGTTTAGCAAGGTAAAGGAAATTAAGAAGAAAAAACACCTTTTGAAATATGTCTTCACTAAAATGTGCATATATTTTAATATTGTGTGTCTATATATATAATGTACATATAGATGTACACTGTATGTTTACATTTTACCACTGTAAAACAGGCCTACTGAATTAGCAGCCCGTGGGCCAAATGCGGCCCACAAGGGGATTGCACTCTTGACCACTATACATTAGTTCAACATACTGTGTAACAACTATACGCATCAAGTCGATATATTACTGTAAATTAGTTATTATTTACGGTTCTACAGCCAAGACATCATGACATAGCCTGGTAGTAAATGTAATGTAGTAGGCCCTAATAATCAACGCGGTGAAATTAGTCTGATTGACAAGTCCATACGGAATACCTGGTGGTGCCAATAGTCTACCCAACTTTATATGTTTTTGTATGTTTCTGTCTTTACTTTGTCTAACAGATGTAATTTCATGTGTAGAACACCGCATTGCAAACTGGACGCATGTGGGCGTGGCTGCTTTTTTGTTGTGCAAAAGCCTGTATGCCAGAAAGACTTGGAATTAGCGGCATCCTATATCATTCTCTAGAAAACCTTCGCCATTGACTTGACACACTGAACATAAACTAAGCTGCAGGGTGGATGCTCTTGTAAAAATCTGGCCCACTTGAATTTGTAATTGAATAGCCCTGCTGTAAAACATGAGCACACCAACGTTTAAATACAATCCCAACAAGGTGTTTATTGAATCATATTTACAAGAAACCGCCAGCACACATAACATTTCAGACCAGATAAAAAAAACGGATTCCTTCCAAACTTGAAGTGAATATTAACCAGACCATAAAACCATCATAAATGTAGGCAGGACACTCTCGCAGATTCAGAATATTCAATGCGGAGGTGCCATGTTCTACATTTCATTGCTTTCGATTAATATAAATGTGTATAAAAAGAAAAATCTGTAAGGGCATTCAGCGAACGTGTTTCTTTGATGCCCCTTCTCTCGAAGGACAAACCGCAATGATTTCCCCCACCACCCAGTAACAGACATTTAGCACTATCCTGCGCTTACAGCAGTGTTAACTTCGTGTAAGGAGTTGGACTGTGCTACACCCCATGCCTACACGAAACCCAAGTTGTCTCGGACTACATGTTGTATTATGCACCTGCTTGCTGATAAAAAATAATTTCCCTGAAAATGACGCACATTCTAATATCACATCACAGACATTTTGTTAAAAAAAAAAAAAAAAACTTTGTATAGATTTGAGGTTGTGAAGACTATCATGTAATAATATTAATAATAATAATACTGATAATTAGATAGCATTCATGGTTTAGCTTTGTAGACATGTCACACATTACAACGCTGTGTCTCAGGTTATTATACTGTAGCTTCACAAACTATGGACAGAGCATATTACCAGCTGTGTCTATTTGTAGGCTCAAATGTCAGTGTTTTCTTGGTAAACTATCCACTATCCATAAGACTGTATCAAGATGAACATGAGACTATTAACACTGATAACTGGTAACTAATAACACCAATTATTAGTCGCCTCTTCCATAAAGATGTATTCAATCTTACATGATTAACCAGCATAAAAGCTCCAAACACTAAATCTAAGTGTTTTTATTATTTTTTACATTGTTGAAAATGATCTTAACAATGCAGGCACAAAGCATGTAAACAATGAAAGACTGTATGTTTCAATTCAGTTAAAACAAAAGTTAAATAATAGAAAATGTAAACAGTCATTGGGACTAGCAGTGTTGCATTAATTACAGCTAAAGCCAAAACACAGAGCCAACAACGGACTCTAACAAGAGCCTGAAATAAACAAGTTCCTCAGTGCTTACAGTAATGGGTCAGACACATTAGGCTGTTATGTACATACTGTAGGTTGTATTCGTTTACACCTCTAGTTTGGTCTGTTGGGAGCTACGGAAAGCCAGAGGACTCAAGAAGTGTTAGCAACAAACGTGATGGTCCCCATAAGGCAGGGTTTCTACAAAGTCCCTCACACACACACACACACACACACACACACACACACACACACACACACAGACTCACCTAAAAAAAAGCCCCTCTTTGACATTTCTTATAAAAACAAACAATGGCGTTATCGTTGACCATCCTGAGTGCTAAAACAATTCAAACCCAATGTACTTACCCCCATCTCACCCCCCCATCCCCCACCTCATCCCCGTTAAACACAGGTTGATAACACTTCGGCAACAGCTTTATTCAAAATAATGTCCTCCTGTGATTGGCTGCGATGATCACAGCACCAGTGAGCCAATGAGAGACAGGAACACGGCGGCAGTGAGCAGGACAAATCTGGGAGCGAATCCTGTCGAGCAGGCCCGGCTCTGGACCATCATTCCTGTTCCTGGAGGTGAAAGAGAGACATGGAGAGAGGGAGAGTAACATTATGCTCCATTACGTCATGTCAGGCTATTAGCAAAACAATTTGAAGGACTAAATAGCATGTAGCTATGTAGCTAATGCTAAGTTAACTGCTATGTTAGCCTGGTGACATGATGATGTCACCAGGCTAACAGAATGGTTAGGAGAACAGAAGTAGCTCAAATAATATACTACAAGGAGAAGACAGGTGTCTGGCTCAAGGACTGGCCAGGAAGAGGTTAAAGGTATAGTGTAGTCATTCTTGAGAACGCTTGCTGAATTCAAATTGCTGTTTATGGAGACAGGGCTCTGTAGAACTACCGGATTACTCTTTCAGCATGCACAGAGAAATGTAAGATAGATGACCATGAGGAGGTATTTGGTGAATGTGACAACAGTATGTTATCTTACAATCGCTTACTGTACCTTTAAATGTTTAGGTCAAGGAGAGGTCATGTAGAGGTCAGGTGTCTGGGTCAAGATCAGGTGTCTGGGTCAAGGAGAGGTCATGTAGGGGTCAGGTGTCTTGCTGTGTGTTCCTCTGCTCCGTCTCACCTGAGTCCCGGGACACGATGGTCTCGTGGGCGGCCCCGTCCCCCCCCTCCCCCCAGGACCGCACCTCCAGGACCACGTAGGGGCTGTCCTTGGGCAGCGGCAGGCTGAGCGAGGTCTTGCCCTTGTCCAACACCCTCAGGGCCGTCTGGCCCTCGTGCTTGTAGAGGACCTGCGGTGGGGACAGGAAGCACACGCACAGCCCTTGTCTAGTCGCTGCGTAACCAAGAGCGCAAAGCCCAGCGCCCACTGGTGACAGCGTTTGGTAGTGCGTCAAGGAATGCACTTTTGCGTAATGCACAGCCCCCGTCTATTCGCTGCATAACCAAGCGCTGCTAGCATCTAGATGCTGTGTGGTCTCGCAGTCCATCTGGGAAGCCTTACATTGAAACAGTTTGTGAATGGCTGTAAAAAACACTTGGCAGTTGATTGGATGAACCATCTGGTCGTTTTCGCTGTCGGCACCATGGTCGGCACACCTAAATGCTGATTGGATAACCAGGCCCATATAGCTATAAACACAATGCTGATTGGATAACCAAGCCCATGCAGCTATAAACACAACGCTGATTGGAAAGTTCAGTTGCTACTCGGACACATTCATAATGATTCCGAGGCTTTCCAGACTGATTCTCATGGTGAAAATAAACTGAAGCTCGTGAGATCAAGATGGTCTCGCGGGCCTAAAATAGCGCTGGCTGTCACCCCGCCTACTTGACATAGAAAGGTATTTTGATTGACATGCACGACGACCAGCTAGATAACTCAATGAAGTCGGACGTTTAACTTACACTGAGGAATTTGTTGGCAAACTTAACAACACGACTGGCTGATTTCAGGCGTTCATATATCTTGAAGGGCTGTGATTTGATTATCCAATTAATTGCCCTCAGACAATCTGAATTAGCACCTACAGTTTGCTTTTCCTGTGTCCTATACTACACATCTCATGCCTAATTTGGCCTCAAACAAAGACAGTGCTTAATTTACATGTATTTGCCTCCTCCACCACACCCAGCAGTTGCGCCAGGTAGGCATACGCGCACACTGCTGCCATGCAAGGTGCGACCAACCACCAGGAGCAGTTAGGGATTAGGTATCTTGCTCAAAGATGCTTACAGGTAGGTCAGCACCAGGGTTTGAACCCACGAACTTTCGGCTGGGAGCCCAACACCCAAACCACTAGACCACTAGAAACCAAACGTTTTTCCTTTGCTGTGCTCCATTGTACACGTTCAGCACAGAGTTGCTGATGGACAGAAGACGATAACCAGGATGTGGTGGCGCGACAGCACCCGCCTAGTTTCCTATTTTCCTTGATAATGGTCGAAAACAGTTATACTTTCCCTATATACTTCTCTAATGCAAATGAGTTTCATGTGGGCTCTGCCCCACGTGAAATCTACTATGCTACTGTAACGATGGCCAGCAGGTAGCTGCACAGTGAAGTTAATCCTCACTCTGCGACACCTCATATGGCTAGCGCCCGTGGGCTTTAGCCTGCCTTGTAGAGCGGCCACTCTCTGCGTGGGAGATTGGGGTTTGATTCCACGAGGAGGACAGACGATCTCTGTCACACTTCTGAACTTGTAAGGGAGCAGATAAGGAGATGTGTGCAAGGTGTTTTCTCCCAAAGAGACTAACAATTTGTACATTTATGAACAGATGAACAAGCGTTACATGTTATCAGGAAATCAGGGCTCACACACATCATGCAATGCTCAAAGGTAATGGCCAATAGCTTAGTAATACGGTAAAGTGCCTTTCCGAGAACAGGAAGGAAACATTTTATTTAAATAAGAGATAGAAGATAAAAGGATTTGCATTGTCATCGACAATGTGAATATCATAAGGTGAATGTCATAATGTCATAAAATGTTGTAATACCCTGTCTGTGTATTACGACATAGAAACATAATTATCCATTACTTTCTTTATCGATTGAACACAATACACAATAATTATATGTTTTGGAAGCGAGGGGGGGGCCTTGAAAATCATCTCTTGTCCCTGGGCATGAGCAAGACACATGGTGGGCCTGCAATTAATAATAATAATAATAATAATAATAATAATAATAATAAGAAGAAGATATAAGGGCTCAACATTTGACACCTTGGAATATTGGTACTGCTGTGTTTCCACTTTGTTTTCGAAAGCTGTCATGTAATTTAGACAGATTTTCTTGTTCTTTATTTGTATCTGTTTTTGCTGAAGTCATTAGTATGATATGCCAATGTATAACAGTGGGATAATGCAATGCTATGCTATGCTGTGTGTAAAACAAACAAGGCCGTAACAATAATAATGGCAATTAAGGAAATATTCTACCATTAAAAAGATATTCTATATAGATTTATTTGAAATCAATAGTCTACAATGTATTGAATACATTCATTTTTCATTCTATTGACGTTGTCCATTCTAATGACAATTTAATTATTCCAATCAGGCTTTAGAGCACTTCACTACTGAAACTGTTTTTGAAAGTTGTTAATGACTTATTGCTTACTATAGACGCAGATACCTCATCTGTGTTATTACTCTTGGACTTAAGTGCAGCTTTTGACACAGTGGACCATAACCTGCTCCTTAAGCAATTAAAAACACATCTTGGCGTCAGTGGGGTGGTAATTTCATGGTTTAGCTACTATTTAACTGAAAGGACACACTGTGTAGCTCATGGTAATGTGACCTCTGACTATCATAAGGTTACTTGTGGCGTCCCCCAGGGTTCTGTTCTGGGCTCTTTGTTATTTTGTATTTATATGCTACCACTGGGTGATATTATAAGTAATATGGTATCAGTTTTCATTGTAATGCTGAAAATCTAAATCTTAGAGTCATGCCTTTTGGAAATAAAACAATGGACGTCTTTAAATTTTTTGCACCTAAACCCAGATAAGACTGAAATGTTAATTATTGGACTGGCCAGACACCTGTTCAAGGATGCTAAACTTAACTTTGACAATTTTTCAGAGTAATTCAGTAAAGTAAGTCAATTTAGGAGTGATATTTGATTGTGCACTTTCTTTTGATTTGCACATGAAAATTGCATTTTTCCATCTTCACAACATTACAAACATTTGGCCAATTTTATCGTTGATAGATGCAGAGACTCCAATTTATGCGTTTGTATCTTCACGGTTAGATTACTGCAATGGTTTACTCTCTGGCCTTCCGAAAAAGAGTATTGACAGATCACTCTTAATTAGCTAACTTATAAAACGCTTTAAATCTTTCAGAGGTGTTTGTTCTTAAGTACGGCACAATGTGAAAATTTTTATACTATATATGTACTATATAGTATTAATGCTACATTTGGTTTGATTACCATCACCTATTGCATCTTAACCGTCCTGGAGGGGTGGATTCCTCCTTCTGTGGACCCTTCTCAAGGTTTCTTCCTTTTTTCCCCATGGGGTTTTAATCAAAGTTTTTCCTTGCTCGAGGGGAGGAGCAGGTTTAGGGGGGTTGTTTGTTTCTATGTGAAATGTAGGCTGCAAAGCCCTTTGAGACTGTAATGTCATTAAGGGCTATATCAATTAAATTGACTTGACTTATTGACACACAGTAACTCCCTTGAGGGATGGGTTAAATGCAGAGAGCAAATTTCACTACATGTATGTGTATGTGACAATAAAAGCACCTTTACTTTACTTTAACTACTTATGTAGCACACTTACTTGCAGGACGGGATTTCTACACTGCCTTTTATTACTAGCCATATCTCATGTACAGAGATATCGAGAGCAAATCATTAGCTATTATAATTTGGCCTCCGTGTCATTAATAAACAAATGATTGTGATAAATGTGAAAGCTTTGAAGTGGTTATTAGAGACAGTCTAAAGCACTTACTCACACGCACACACGCTCACGTGCACGCACACGTGCACACCCTCACCTTGTATCCCAGGACTGCTGACTCATTATGCATGGCCTTCACATGGTCCCAGCGCACCGTTACCCATGATCCATCTGACTTCCAGGACACGTTGCCCGGGGGACGGTTTGGAGCTAAACAACAAGATAAAACAGCACATTAGAGACAACGAGATATCAAGAGATGGCAGAGGAACCAGGAGAAGTATGAAAATCAAAACATCCCGACACAGCCTCCCTGAGATTTGTATTTTTTATAAATATATTTTTTTATTATTATTATTATTTTTTTATTGGGGAAGTTATGGTTAAAGGCTACCATAGAAGATACTGTATAATATACTGTATGAGGTACCGTAGAAGCAGTGGCGTAGCACATGGGGGAGACGGGTGGGACATGTCCTCCCCAATATTGGAAACAGTTGGATTTGTCCCACCCAAAATGTATCCCGCGAGGGAGGAAGAACTGTAAAAATATAAAACTTTTATTTTGAAAGCGCGACTGGTTTACCGGCTAAATGCACCAGTCTCGCTCTGAAACCGACAGGTGATTTCTGTCTGGTCTTATTGTCCGATTGGTAGAACAACGTAAGTTTTCACCAACTTTAAACTGTCTGTCAGTAACCTAACCACTCAACTTTGGATAAGATGTAGATGTAGCCTAATAGTTTCACGTTAAAGGTTTGTGTGATGTTTTCTTCCATGATTCCAGCCTGCATGGGTTGGCTTGAACTGCTCTTGTCCTGAGGCTGAATCATAGGCTATTTAGGCAATATTCACATAATGTGCCAATACTTTCTGCTGTCAAATATTTTATAACTCGTCCGGCTGTGTGACTTTCGCGTTCATTCTTCTGCTCCTTGAATAAACCAAATTCATTTAAGCCTATCAGCAACCGATTGTAGGCTATAGTGTACTTGCCGATATAGTCTCATGGCAGAATGTAAACATTAATTTCTGCGGTAAGTCTGTGAAAAGGAAACCACAACTGGCTATCAGTTGTTATAATGTCTGACTATATTAATAGCAGCTCCAGTCATATTTACGCATCCCACACACATACACACAGGCACAAATACAATTACACCAGAATACAGGAAATTAAGTGTTTAACCATCAAACTGTCCCCCCCCCAATGTTGAAGTCACTCCTACGCCCTTGCGTAGAAGGTTATTAGGGAAGGTGCCACAGAGGTTAAAGCAGCAGGCGTCTGTAAGTGGCAGTACTTTCTAGCCACGGGTACTACAAAGCGTTGGGAGACGTACGTGGTCTTCTGGTGGTGACGGTGGTCCGCGGAGAGGGGGGGCCTGTGCCGGCGCTGTTGTAGGCCAGGACGGCCACGTGATAGCGGGTGCTCGGCCTGAGTCCTGTCACCCGGGCCGTGGTTTCCATGGCGCCCGCTGTCCGGACCCGGTCGGCCGCGGCCTCGCGCTCGTGCTGCCGCCAGTAACGGATCTGAGGCACATAAAGGGTTACATGGTCACACAAGCTTCCCCTAGTGGTATATAATGGTATACAGGATAACACAAGCTTCCCCTAGTGGTATATAATGGTATACAGGATAACACAAGCTCCCCTAGTGGTATATCATTGTATACAGGGTCACACAAGCTCCCTCTAGTGGTATATCATTGTATACAGGGTCACACAAGCTCCCCTAGTGGTATATCATTGTATACAGGGTCACACAAGCTCCCTCTAGTGGTATATATTAGTATACAGGGTCACACAAGCTCATCCTAGTAGTATATAGTGGTATACAGTGTCACACAAGCTCCCCTAGTGGTATATAATGGTATACAGGATAACACAAGCTCCCTCTAGTGGTATATATTAGTATACAGGGTCACACAAGCTCATCCTAGTACTATATAATGGTATACAGTGTCACACAAGCTCCCCTAGTGGTATATAATGGTATACAGGATAACACAAGCTCCTCCTAGAGGCATATAATGGTATACTGGGTCACACAAGCTCCCTGCAGACCATAACCACCATGTGGGCGAGGAAGAACCCCAAGGATTAGAGACGTGGGAAATAATCAAATTATATTTCTTCTCAAACAGGACTACCATAGAATAAATTGCTTATATGTACAACATAATATATTATCTTAGTTATACATAATAGATATGCCAGACAGACCAACTCTTCAGAATTATCCTCAGTACCTCATAACAATCCCACTCACTGAAGATCACCATGACGATCCTTTATTCTGTATTTAGAGGATTGACTGATATATTAATAGGTAATGAATGTTGTGTAATGGACCGCTATGTTAGCTTGATGACATGCTTCTGTCACTATGCTAGCAGGATCTTGTTTGCTAACGATAACTGCTGTATGAGCTGTTGCTTTGAATAAAAATGTAATAATCAATATTTTCCCAGTTGACTTGATTAATATAGTTTATTAACCATTCAGTCAATAAATAACATGCTCTGTACCAACAGGCCTTGCATGAATACTGTATGCCCGACCTGCCTGGTGATCGTAAAGCAATAAATAATATTTGTCAAATAATCTATGGGGATAAACTAATCTAATCGTGAAGCAACCTTGCGATTCGGCAGCTTCATAAGGTAATTTATGAAAGTGAAATGGGAAGCCAAAGTATCTTTGCCCTCAAGACTAAAGTTTGAATTTGCAGTCTACTGGTGTCAGCTAATGCTGGTTAAGTCTCAAATTACTTTGTTAAAGTGTGCAGACAAGCACAATGGCTTCAGATATAGTCACATATGAACTAAACAGTCTGCTGAAACATGATCCATCTTCAAGAGCCTCAAGACGCACCTCTTCACAATTCACCTTGATTTCAACTAGAGACCTCTCAAACTCATAGCACTCCTATCTCAGATTTCCTTCTTTGAATGACCTTTTACTGTATTTACTTTTCTGTTTCTTTTCTGCTCTTAAGCACTTTATTATTTAGGCCATTAGCAATCTTGTTTGACAGCTTAATGATAGATTGAAAAGGTATGACGACAATATGCGCTTACATTTGCTGGTGTATGACCTGTCCAACTATTGACACAGGGTTAGAACTACATTTGCATACAGTTACAAGATGGAGGATGCCCTCTGGCTGTGCAGTGACATCCTGCATGGAGCTGAGGTCGTTCTTGTCAGCAGCACAGGCCTGAACACAGGCGGTCACTATGCGTATGGTGAAGACCCGGCACTCACCTCGTATCCTCGGAGGATGCCCGTTAGCTGCTGGACGGGCTCCCAGGACACCTGGATCTCGAAGGCGGTCAGTGCCGTGGCGTTCACACTCGACGGAGACGCCGTGGGCTCTGAGGGAGTGAAGGGGGAACCACAGGATGACATCTCACAGCAAGGACATCGTGACCTACTGTACACCTGATGGCTTGAGCCCTGGACACGCTGCAAACAATCTGCTCCTCACCCATCGCTTTGTAGCTGAATATTGGTCGCTTGGTTACATTGCAGGCTTTGGTTGCCTAGGTAACCCTCTCGGGTATATTTCCCAACCGAAATGTTTCAGTAAATCTGTCAGTCAACGATAGCCTTAGCTCCCGTTGGTGGCCGCCTACCAATAGTTTAACTCTGTAACTCTCTCCAATTTTGTCGACCATTACTTGGCCAGTCGTCGCTTCAAGCCGGTGAATTTCATATTGACGTTCCATCGCCTCTCGTCGCTACATCGATTACTAGTCACATGCAGTGTGTCTTTAGAGCAGGTAGACACACCCAACCAATCACCGATTCCAGATGTTCTAGCCACACCCACTGCTTATTCAGGTGTATAAAACACACAGCACAACATCTGGTGGAAAGCAACTACTTCATATAAATGCCCCTTTTGCCCTTTGTTATGGGATGTCCAACAAGCTGGTTCATACAGGTGTGACTGTCAGGTGTCCATGTATATTATTATTACTATTATAATTAGAATCATCATCATCATCATCATCATCGTCCTCCTCACCTTCCTCTGCAGAGTGCACAATGGCGGTCTGGCTGAAGGGCCCATCCCCCTGGCGGTTGTAGGCCTTGATCCTGGCCTGGAAGGGGCAGTATGGCGTCAGGCCGGGGTCCGTGTGCACGTAGCGCGATGAGTCCACGTGGAGGACGTGCACCTGCGTCCACGCAGGCTCTGCCTCCTCCTCCTCCACACGCCGCTGCCGCCGGAACGCCAGCAGGTAGCCGAAGCCATCCCCGTTCTGGTATTCCCTGGCCATGGGCTGGGGGTCAGAGGTCAAAGGTTAAAGGTCAAGTCTCTACTGTAGTCTGGTACTCCCTGGCCATGGGCTAGGGGTCAGAGGTCAAAGGCTACACCGCGTTCCAAATTATTATGCTAATTGGAATTAAGTGTCATAAACATGAATTATGTTTTTCAATCAAACTCATGGATGGTATTGTGTCTCCGGGCTTTTTAGATCAGTTTGCCAGATGGCCCAATTAAAGGAAAACTACTTAATTAAGAAGGATGTTCCACATTATTAAGCAGGCCACAGGTTTCAAGCAATATGGGAAAGAAAAAGGATCTCTCTGCTGCGGAAAACCATCAAATGCAATGCCCTGGACAAGATATGAAAACATTAAATATTTCATGAAAACTTCATCATAGTTCTAAATAGATTTGCGGCTGATTCAGATCACAGACGGGTTTGTGCAGATAAAGGCATAATGAGGAAGGTTACCGACAGACAAATTCATTGGATTAAGAGAGCAGCTGCTAAACTGCCATTACAAAGCAGCAAACAGGTATTTGAAGCTGCTGGTGCCTCTGGAGTCCGGCAAACCTCAATGTGTAGGATTCTCCAGAGGCTTGCAATTGTGTATAAATATTATAATATTCAGCCACCCCTAACCAATGCTCACAAGCAGAAACGGTTGCAAATTTTCAGTTTACTGATGAGTGCCGTGCAACACTGTATAGTCCAGATGGATGGATCGCCACCATGTCCCAATAAGGCTGCAACGTCAGCAAGGAGGTGACGGGGTAATGTTTTGGTCCAGAATCATGGGGGGAGAGCTGGTAGGCCCCTTTAGGGTACCTGAAGGTGTGAAAATTACCTTGGCAAAGTATATAGAGTAACTGACTGACTACACTCTCTACTGTAGTCTGGTACTTCCTGGCCATGGGCTAGGGGTCAGAGATCAAAGGTTAAAGGTACACTCTCTACTGTAGTCTGGTCCCCTGGCCATGGGCCGGGGAATAAGATTAAAGTCAAAGGTAGTGATTTTAAAACAGCGTTAACCAGTGAATCCAAGAAGAATTCAATAACACAAACAAAATAGAATAAAAGCTTGTATGTACAAACCAAATCATATTTCTAATATTTACGCCAATGCACACACACACACACACGCACACATAAACACACACGTGCGCATGCGCGCGCACACACACAAACACTCACTCACCGTCCAGGTAATGATGAGTTCATGGCGGTCTCCTCCTCCCCCTCCCAAACCACTAGGGGCCACTGTGGGAGCTGTGAAGAGACAAGGCACATGGTTGTTCTGGCCCTATCTGAAGAATAAGGCCAGTCTGCTTGTAACTGGATTAACAGACTGGCCGTGATAATGCAGACGATTGGCTGTTTTCCTCCAACCACCATGATTGCTGAGTGGAACTCCCATTCAGAGCTCATAACGACCTCTTCTGGCAGATGGCAGCTGCTGTGTGCATTTGTAATATATTATCTACCTCTTCCCCGCTTGTTCAAAGTCAGTCCACCACAATTTGAAAGAAACTGTCGCAAAACCTTAACTGAGCACATACGTCAGGGATATGTCTTCCAAATGCCACATTTGGCCTTTCACAATCCTCCCATAGAGCTCCATTCAAAACTCTCTAAGTGGCATGTCTACTTTGGCACCACCTGGCACCATGAAATGTAGTGTCAGTCGCTTCCACACATGCAACGTGTGACGTCAGCACTATCAGGAACACTTTAGCTTTGTCACTCACAAGATTATATATGCCAGCACATTAGCTTTATTTATTCATATGTTTATCATTCGATTGGGTCATTGAATTATGTAGTCAAAATCCTGTCAAGAATTTTGACACAGCCAGCGCTAAATTTATACTGAGGATTTTTTTGTGAAACTGCACAAATAACGTAAGTCTGGCTGTTTGCAGGCTTTGTAAATATTTTAAAGAAGCAGGCTTTAGTTACTGTTAAAGACAAACTAACTGAAATCAGTCATTAAAGCACTGCACTAGAGTTGTATACAAACTTGTGAGTGACAATGATAGCAGCCAATAATAAACTACCCAACTTTCTGATAGTGTTGACAAGCTTCTAGGGGTCTATGTATCAGACGTTCAGCACAGAGTTGCTTATGTGACGTAGTGCTGATGAAGAGGCTGAGACTAGAGACGGTCTCT
>JAODUK010083653.1:0-15160 GCA_027564635.1 Typhlichthys eigenmanni
AACTGGCTCCTTTCGACGCAAAGGAGCAGCGGCTCTACTCCGAGTTCCTCACGGATAGCTGAGCTTCTCACCCTATAGCTGTGTTTACATGGATACTATTATTCCGATTGGAATCGGGTAAAAAGCCCAACCCGAAAGAAAATACTCCATATAAACTCCACAAATCGGAAGAGAAACGGCCAACCCGATCAAAATTTCATTCCGAAGCAGAGTGGTAGTATAACCCGTTCCATGACCTGATTGATAGAAGAATTGTACCAGACCTGATTAGGTGACGTCCCATGTAAACAGGTAACCCGAAACGGTCAATCGGAAAGATTCCATTCGGAAAGACAAAAAATGTTTTCATGTAAACCTAAGCTACTATTTTCTGTAGTGGTGCATTATATATGTTATGATCATGCCTGCCTGCCGCTAGAATTAGCACTAAGCAACAGCATCTTAGACCAAAACAATGCAGTGTGGTGTACATATCTATGTCTGTTAAACATCTGGGAAGCCGTCGATTGAAACTTGCAAAAAAAAATACTTTGCATGTGATTGGACGAACCTGTGAACCAGCAGTCTGTTGTTATCCACTCTTGCAGTAGAAAAGTCGGGAGAAGAGTGCAAACTTATTCTCCATTGAGAAAAGCCTTTTCTCTTCTAATACATTCTAATACATCTGATGCTATATTGTATTATCTCTAGGCGTTTTTGTCTCAAGTCGCCTTCGTCACACCTTAACCACCCAGCGTCTCAGGAGCGTCTCAGGAGCGTCCCAGGAGCGTTCCAAGGGCAGCGCTCCTCTAGGCTCCACAAAAAATAGACTGCAGTTTGTCGGAAGTCGCAAAAGTTGTGATGTACTCTGGCATTCATACATTTATTGAGCTAATCATTAAATGTTCATCACTGTGCACGCATGTGAGGGAGCACGCATGTGTCTTTATGTCTGTGTGTGTGTGTGTGCTCGCCCATTATCCTTCATTTACAACAGTTCTGCTGCCTACTTGCTAAAAGCTGATCACAACAGTGATCTCATACTTACTTGACAGCAGAGTGGCGTGTAACTAACGCTGACCCCAGATTTCCAGCTAGGCGCGTCTCTGTCGCGTTCCGGCTCCATCACGGCGCTCTTTTCAATGCAAGTGAACCACCAGAGTGTCCCAGGAGGGTCTCAGGAGCGGCTCTTCACTCGGCTCCGCTAAAAATAGGCGGCAGTACTATTTTTTGACGGAGGCGTTTCCAGGACCCTTATGAAAGTGACAAACTTCCAGTCAGACAGAACTCACAATATTGGTTTGGTTCTGTCACGGAGCTCTTGTCAATGCAAGTAATCCACCAGAGCACCCTAGGAGCATCCCAGGAGCGTCCGAGGAGTGTTCCAAGAGCTGTGCTCCGCTAGGCTCCGCAAAAAATAGGCTGCAGTAAAAATTTTGTCAGAAGTGGCTTCCGGGACGCTTCTGAAAGCAATCAACAGCCAGTCAGATAGAACTCATAATTTCTGTTTGGTTTGTCGCTATGGAAACTCAGCGAAAACACAACAAGACGCTCCGCTTCTGACATGCTGCCGGTGGGACAGGATGCAGTTCAGAGGACAGAGCAAAAACGGATCGCTGACACAATCACCAATCACTGTGTGTGTGTGTGTGTGTGTGTGTGTGTGTGTGTGTGTAGGGCTCTGCAGTAGCTGTGGGTGTGCAGGGTGATGGAGGCCATCGCTATGACGATGGGAAATGGCATAGCGTCATGGCCACAAGGCGAGGGGCCGTGGGAACAATCGTTGTCAATGACCAATACATAGGTAAGTCTTTTTGTACTGAGAGAGAATGGTCGTACGCTACTGTATGTGCGTGTATAGTATACACGCGCACATAGTATAGTGTGTCTGTGCGTGCGTACGTGCGTGCGTGTGTGTGTGTGCGTGTGTGTGTGTGTGTGTGTGCGCGTGTGTGTGCGTGTGTGTGCGCGTGTGTGTGTGTGTGCGTGTGTGTGTGTGTGTGTGTGTGTGTGTAAAATATAGCTCCAGAGGTATTAGTCAGGTAAATCTTGGCCACTCACTATGTGCCATTTTAACCTAGACTCCTCTCTAGTGCCACTTTTATAAGTTTAAAGTTTTTGTCTGCCATATCCTACCAGTCTCTTCTCTCTCTCTCTCTCTCTCTCTCTCTCTCTCTCTCTCTCTCTCTCTCTCTCTCTCTACCAGGTAATGCGTCAGCCTGGAGTGGCAGTATTATTATAGGTGATAACACAGGGGTGTTCTTTGGAGGACTTCCGGAAGATTTCGCCTTATTAAGACAGGATTCAGGTAGAACCGTTTGTATATCAGGGCCTCATACAGTCTCACCAAGCCACCTTTGTGAATTCAGTACCAGCACCGCTTTCACACTAGTTTAGCCTCCTAACAAGCAAGCCTGCCACCAAATTGCATTTGTGACAAAAGTACCAGTGCACACTGGAAACACAAAAATGGCATATGAAATATGCAATTATAATAGTCATAAATACTCTTTTATTTTATTTTTTACTGGCAAAATTACTGCTCTCAAAAGCACAAGAACATAAAACATGTATGATAATTTGCGATAAATTCATATCCCTGTTAGACCCTAATATTCTTTTAACAGTCTTTTCTATGTGTGTACGCATTAGGGCTTTCCCAGTTAGTACTGCAGGGATTCTCTGGTTGCCTTAGAGATGTGGAGTTTAAAGTGACTGACAGCCCATTAGAGGCGTGGAAGCCCCTGGATTGGTCCAGTGCATCTGACAGGGTGGGAGCTTGTGAGAGCTGGGAGGGTTGTCCCGCCCAATCGGATGACGGAGTTCACTTCATGGGTCAAGGTACGACTCAGCCTGTTCACTGTGGATGATTATATAGTGTGTGTAGTCTGTTTTTGTGTATTTTACAGTGGCATAACTAAACAAAATACTGAATATTTGTCCAAACAAACTATTAAGCTACTATTAAACTGCTAAACTATTGAGGGTCGTTGCTATCACTAAAAGTTGTCTTGGTTGGTACATTTTCAGTATGTTAAGTTGATAATTATGTTAATGATTGTCTTTAGTTGCTGTTGAACAAGATTCCTGGTGGTAATTAGTGTTAGTCACTTTGCAGTTAGGTTGGATATATTCTCTCTAAGGACTAAAGACAGCTAGAAGGTCTTATACCTTAAGGTACCATATGTCTTCAGCTAGACCTAGAGCTAGAACTACACCGCGGCGATTTTTGCTGCTGCGTGTGAGAGCGACTGCTTAGCAACAGAAATCACCAGGTCGCTGATTGACTCTCGGTGTAGCCGCTGGACCGACCGCTGATAGCAACTGAAACCCGGCGCTCTAGCGATTCACATTTTGAATTGGCAGCGAGAGGTCATATAAATCGTTAGCCTCTCCAGTCCATTAATCAGAATCTAGGTAAAGAAAAGATAGTTAACACAAAAACCTAATAACAGTTGGAAGGAAAGGAACATTCACTTTTTCAAGTAGTGTTACTGTTTGCATGTCAACATGGTAGACATGCTTCTTAATTTACTTTTTACTTGAGGCATAGATTCCATTTGATAACGCAAGCACTAGGCTACTAGATAGTGGTGTCAGTGTTGTGCTTCGCTGTTTACTAGCTGTCTTAACAGTCATGCAACTTCCTCATCTGAAAGAGCGTCCTCGCTCGAGCATGCGCCCGTGCGTGGAGCGCGCACGATCGCGACGACAATAGTCGCTAGCTGACTCCCAGTCGCTGTTCCACGCCTTGGTGCAGTTCTAACTTTACATCATCTTACTCCAGTTGTGCCGGAAAACTGACACCTCATTTATGATCGGTTTATACAGTGTGTGACGTCACCATCTGCAATTCTTCTTGGCAAGGAGTTGACATTTAACAGTTGACAGTTGTCTTGCATTATTTCAGGTTACTTACAGTTGAACGGAGATATGTTCATGGGAGGAGTAGACTTTGACATCTCTATGGAGTTCAGAACAGACCAACTCAATGCTCTGCTCCTCTTTACACACAACACACAAACTGATGACTACATTCTGGTAAGTAGTATACACACACAAACACAAACACACACACACTTTATGTGTTGGCATTTGTGTGTACTAGGGCTGTCCCGAATACCATTTTACAGGTTTCGAATACTTGATGATATTTCCGAATGAGTATTCGAATACTCTTTTTCAAAAACACCATTAAAAACACTCAACTATAATTAAGAAGTATAACAGAGCTAATCTTCGATTCCCAGCTTTAGTGAGAACACATGTAAACATAGCCATGCGCTCAAAATGGCCACTTTGATTGACACGTCAATTGAGCCTGTCAGAGCTGTCAAATAGCACATACCTCGCTCTCTTCTTACAAACGGAGCCAATTGCAATCAAACGTGTGACACAGTGTAGGGCAGCCAATTACATTTCAACATGTGGGTTTATATGGAGAAAGTAGGGATTAATGGGAAAACATGCATGCATAATGTGAAAAAACTAAGACTCGAATCCCAATATTTAAATCGAATACATACCCGACGAACGAATACCCGAATAATCAAATATTTGGGGCCAGCCCTAGTGTACTGTACATCCATATCTGTGTGTCTTTTGCAGGCGATGCTGGAAGACGGTTTCCTGCTCTTCCTTCTGTCATGGGGAGGTTACGCGACCGAGCTCAGCACATGGGTGGGCCTTAGCTACTGCAGCGGCGACTGGAACCAACTGTCATTGGGGAAACGCGGCTCCTTAATTTCTGCCCGAGTCGACGATTGGTCTGAAGAGATGACGGGGATTGGAGGAAGCGGGGCGCTGGCGGTTAATTCGCCGTTATACCTGGGGGGCGTGCCTTCTGATCTCATGCATCCAGCGCTAGGTGGAGGAAGTTACAGGAATGGTACACACACACACAGACCCCCACACACACACACATGCACATGTTTTACTCATGCAGCAAACACTTTATCCAGAGCAAGGAGGTAAAATAAATAAAATAAAATAAAAGTAAAATAAATGATGGTCATCTGATTGGGATCGCAGTATTGTACTAATAAAATGAACGCAGAAAATCTGTATTAGATACTTGTTGAATGACATAACAGGTGGATAAGGAAGATTAAGGAGCAGTTGAGGTAAAGACCACAGATTTTCCATAATTCTAACAACCAATAGAATATTTAGGTCTAATTTAACATTAATTTGAAATGTTTTGTGTGTCTTGAATGTCCGAAAGAAACTGAACTTGCTCCGTAATACCTTTTATACGATTATACGACGTAATACGTTTTCCTGCCATCCCCTATACTTTCCCCATAGGTTTAGGAGGCTGTGTGAGGGGTCTGACCGTTCACAGTGATAAGGCCGGACCCCCCGCTGACGTTATCCTAACTGCTGTCGCCCAGCGCTCTGCTAGAGTCTATCTCGACGGCTGTCCAATCGGCGAGAGCCTCTATTCTTGCCGTGGAAACGATTCAGTGCTGGTGTACACTGGGACAGAAACACAGGCCTGGGATTACAGTCTACAACCTTTTAATGGTAAGGGTCGACAGCAACGCACACACACACACGCACACATGCATAGAGAAAGTATGTATAAGTATGTGAGCATTGTTTGCTGCTCTTTACAGACATATTCATGTTCAGTACAAATAATTCATAAATAGTGAAAAAGAACCTATTTTTTTTGGTATTTTTACACACCTGAGCAGAAATCGTGTTTTGCTTTCATGAAATACCTTTAAGTTAAGATTATTCAAATTATTAAAAGCAAGGTAAAACAGTATTTTGGAGATTATGCAGACAATTTAATCTGTTATCTTAATGGCCTGTGACCTTAATATTCACAGCATCTATCATCAACATCAATTTTCAAATCACAGTTATATGTGCAACTAAGGCAGTGAGTGTATTAACATCTGAGGACGATTGAAAATAGAGTACATCTCATCCTATACTAAATCTATATTTGTCTCTCCTAGCCTGTACAAGCCATCATTGTGTATCATGTCACGTACTGTAGGTTTACATGCAACAAGTAGTGTTGAAACCAAACTGACACGCATTTATCATTCCTTCTCCTCATCTCCAGAGTACCTGTACAGGTATGTAGCTTCAGGCACAGGTGGCTGGGCAGACGGTCCATGGCAGAGGGGACGTAGTCAAGGCACAGGTGAAGTACACCACACCCACCCACACACACAAACACACACACACACACGTATGTGCATGGTAGTGCGCCACTCGTCTAATGGCGTTAGTGTTCCTGTATGTGTGATGGTGGCAGGAATGCACCCAATATGTGACGTTTTGTTATTGTGTGCCCACGATGCTGTTTTGCCAGAGCATGCTGTGCGCGTATGTTTTCAAGTGTGGCTCACTGTACCTGTGAGCCTGCAGCAAGTACTGCGCTCAATACGGAGATTGTACAGTCTGCCACAGCTGTCCTGCTACACTCATATCCTATCCATATCTACCCTCTGTCCGGCTCTACCGCTAATGGTGAGCCATTGATAAGGATATTAACGTTTACCATGTGCTCAAGTGATTATATGCAGTCTGTGCATGACGTGTGTGTGTGTGTGTGTGTGTGTGTGTGCGTGCAATCCTCTTTATATTGTTTCAGGCATCAAACATGTGCGTAAGAATGAATGCCATGCCACTGACGCACCAGAGCACTGGAGGGATTGATAAGACCTTTTGAAAGGCTTATAGAAGGCTGACCGACAGACAGACAGACATATATATTATATAGATAGATAGATAGATGGACAGATACTGTAGGTGAGATGTAGAGTGGAAGAGGGAGAACGTCTGGAGAGAAGTGAGGGACAGAATGAGACACAGGCAGGTAGAGAGAGAGGGAGGCTGATTGAGGTGAAATATAGCCCAGAATGAATGGCTGGCTGTATTAAATCAGCGCTGAAAAAGTTACAACTCTCATAAATACTATTTATGCTAATGGATGCGTATGATTTACTGGGCCTATTAAAACACAGAAAGGTGGGAGATGCTTTCTCTTTACCCTCACACACTTTACATCTCTCCTTGTCTCACGTGCGCACCTACAGTACACGTGCACGCACACGCATGCATACACGCCACCCTCCACACACACACACACACACACACACACACACACACACACACACACTTTCATGTATTCCAAAGTTCAGTGTTTCTCAGTTGTACACTCAATTGATTATTTCTCATTTTGACTCTTTCTGGTTTTTCTGTGTTGCTCTTCCACATATACAGTACACTCATCTTTGGAGAACACAGTACGTAAACTAAACATTCACACAGCCCTCCCTGTCTGTCTGCAGTACCCAAGTATGTCCCGCCCCCTAGCATGGTGCTAAGTGGGAGTGGCTACAGCGCCACGGTGAATTGGGCCCCGCCCAGCGGTGACGTTAGAGGGGTGATTGACAGGTACGAGCTGAGAGCCTACAACGGAGACCACCGAGATGCGGAGCCTGTTAAAGCCACATACCTGGCTAATGGCAATTACACAGGTACTGTAACTCTATACTGACTCTCAACTCCTTCAGAAGCTCCGCCCTCACACATTGAAACACGTTGCAAAGCCAAGCGGCCATTGTTGTATGAGTGGTGTTCACTGCTGTATTTAAGGTCCTTTTACGGAGCTATGGTCAGATTGACAACCAGGTAGATTCACTATAAATGTCCTCGAGAGCGATCACTTTTCTACCCCCGTGTGTTTCTATGGGTGATCAGCTTGCTTGAAGTTGGATTAAAACTTGAAGGCCTTTTCAAATTTTTTTGAATTCAAGCGAGCAGTTGAGGCCGAATTGTAGTGAAAGAAACATGCAAAAGAAAAAGGCAAAACATTTTGCGTTATTTTTGGAGCAACGTTGACCAGAGAGGAATGTAAATCATGTCTGTACTGTCCGGGAGAATCGGGAGATTTCCAGAATGGCCCGTCAAAGTTAGGACCGCGGCAGTGCAAGCTGGCACATAGCGAGAATCTCAATATAATTTTTTTAGCAAATAATGCAGCCCTAATAATTATAATCTCCATCCAGTTTTCATTATTTTATGTTTTAGCCCATTGCTAGCAACACTAAAGTTTCATGTATCATGTATGGAAGCATGGAGCAGAACTCAAGCAAAGCAAAACAAAGGCAAAAACAATCGTTATCGAGGTACAATGCAAAATTGTCCATCCCTACTCCAACATGCCAACACACCTGATTCATGGGAATCAGGTGTGTTGGTGCAGGGAGACATCTATAACCAGGGTTGAGGACCACTACTCTAATATAAGGGGACAAACTACTGTACATTCATTCCTTTACTCTCTCCTGAATTTACAGTATTTACCATGACCGATTGAGTACTTCCTCACTAAATGTGGCTTTTATTCTGGCAGGAGCTCTCCCAGTACAGGGTAACACATCCGCAGTGTCCCATCCAGTTTTTATCTCCTCTCGTGCAAGACTTACGGGGACTTACGCTGTGGTTCTTGTATGAATTACACGAACACATAAACATAATGATTTTTACGTACATAGACACACACACACACACACACACACACACAGGGAGACTGTCCCAGTCAACAAGGCGCTAATGTCTCCTTGGCCAGTCCCCAGCTTATGGAGACGGTCTCCATTTGGAAAGAGACATCCAGGACTTACCCCGGTGATATCATACCCTTGCATCTGTCCCCACTCTCTCTCTCTCCCTCTCTCTCTCTCTCTCTGTGTGTGTCTCTCTCTCTCTCTCTTTCTTTTATGGCGCTGATGATGTCTACATGCGACGTTGTGATTCGTCCCCGCTGCCGCCCGCTCTGCCATGTCTCCGGGCAAATATTAAGATGGGCTTTCCCCTCCTCTCTCTCTCTCTCTCTCTCTCTCTCTCTCTCTCTCTCTCTCTCTCTCTCTCTCTCTCTCTCTCTCTTTCTATCCTTCCCCCCCCACCAACTCTCACAGCCAGGCATTAAGTCCACCGTGATAAGGGCTCCAGCTAATTTATGGCGGCCCAGACACCTGACTGCAGACTCACACCTACAGCTAAAAAACACAGAAAGTAAATGAGTGTGTAATGGCAGTGAAGTGTGTGGGGCCCCGGCCCTTAATTGAATTAAAAGGCCTGTGCGTGCGTGAGAGAGAGAGAGAGAGAGAGAGAGAGAGAGAGAGAGAGAGAGAGAGGAGGGGCTGGATGTGATTTTTCTTTTTTTTTTTACATGTCTATATAAAACAATCCTGGATTGGCCCCCCCCCCCGCCCTCTCCATGCCACTCCCTGTCTCCAAGCAGTATAACTAACTGTCTCTATGTCCTGTCCTGTCAGGGTTGTTGTCAGGCCTGATTCCAGCCACCCGATACGTTGTAACGGTGAGTGCCTGCACTCCCATTGGCTGCGTGGAGAGTCTCCGCGGTGACGTGGACAGTGGCGACGGGAGGTGGACCTTCACCACTTTGGAGGAAGGTACATCTTTTGTAAAACCTCCGCATACTCAGAGAGACGTTGACCGACAGTTATCCGCAAAAATGATCATATTACACATATTGTATATCAGTATAGTAGGCCTAAATAGGGAATGGGGACACATACATTACAGCCACTACAATTCAGAGCGGTAGCGTGTAAATCTAGCATCATCACATTTTTGAGAAGTTATATCCCATTGTTGTCAGGGGTCTTTTTGCAGGGAAATTTAGTTTAAACATGTATTATAAAGTAGCAGCACTTTCTCATTGCAGCAGTCCGTGTGAGGCCATATTGTTCACATGTGAATGTGGGAAACACGCATAAACGTGCACACAACCTTCCCACAATGTCCCTGAATGACTCCATTGAGTTTCCACGAGTTTCGAGCTAATCTCTCAGGCGGGCAAGTGTGCACTGGTGGCAGTGCAGTGCCTGTACTGCCCCCAGTGGCCAAATGTAACAAACACACGCTGAAGCGAGACATGCGAGCTAAAAGGAAGAAATTGATTAAATAGAAGATCAAGAACTTGTGATGATCTTGTGGGAGGAGGTGAAAGGATGGAAGGGTAGAAGAGGAGAGAGAGAAGGAGGATATTTCTCTTCATTCCTCAGTTGCTCCATTTATCTGTGTTGGGCTAACTGGCCTTGTTTGTGAGATAATGTGACGGCAGGGGTCAGTGTGGAGGGAGGAAAAATCAATCTGAAGTGCAAAAAACCCCCCGACAGATTACTGTATTGATCCTATACCGAAGTGCAGGTTGGACACTGGCCTGTGTTGGGTACACGTATAAGCAAGCTCCTCTCTTTATTACTCTTGTTTTGATCCTTCCTACAACAGCCCTCTCTCTTAACGCACACACACACACACACACACACCTCCTATCACACCTTTCAACAGTCACAAGTACTTCAGTTTCCACGTTGGACTCTCCAAGCACTGGACCAGCGAAGGTGTTCAGGAGGCGGGGAGACATACATGTTATTGCAACAAACACATGGGAAGCGCTGTTTTCCTTTCCCCGCCTCTGACTGTAAACACTGCCCGTTTCAGCTCCACAGGCTGTGTCTCCTCCGGCCGGAGCGCCATCGCCGTCCTCGCTCTACGTCACATGGGCACCCCCAGCGAGGTGAATACACACGGCCCCCGTATGCACTGTGTACACTATGGAGTGTAATAAGTGTAATGGGTGGATGCAGTAGAGAGATATTCCTATTCTAGGTTTTAAGTTTTGCATATATACATATAGTGTCTCTTTCAAGAGCGCCTTTTTAAAGGGTCTATATGTAGGGTCGTGTCTACACTAGATGTGGGATCTCAGACCAAAACACATGCTTTGTGGGACACGCATGCACTAACATGCTTGTAGGTTTACAGTTTCGAAAGCAGAGTAACTCTGATTTAAACACAAACAGGTTGTGTGACGTCATTCTCTGACAATATATTTTAGTAATAGAATAGTAATTGAAAATGGTTGTTTGCTGTTATTTTAATGTTTAAACGATAATATAGAAAGACCATTTATCTCTCATTCAACACTTTTAGGTATTAGACATTGGATCAGGCATTTTGCCATTCAGCATTGTTGAGCATTGTTACAAGAACACACACTTAGTTAGTTTGGATTTATATTCATGTATTTTATATGAATATTATTATTTCATCCTTTATTATTAGGCCCAATGGACACATCACAGAGTACATCCTCTACCACAATGACAGAATGCTCTATAGAGGGAATGATACGCAGCTCAACATCACTGGTAATAGAAAGTGTGTGCGTGCGTGCATGTGTGTGTGTATGTGAGAACTTGTGCAGGGATAACAGCTCAAACTATAGAGAACTTAAATTGAGAGAAAAAAATGGAGCTGAGGATTAGCATGTGAGAAAGGAGAGTCTCAGTCTCTTTACCGGGGGAATAATACTCTGAAGAGGAGTGTAAAAACATGCGCGCTCACACGCGCGCACACACACACACACACACACACACACACAGGGAAACAGAGGCTTTTCCAATGTTTCGCATAGTCAGAAACTATAGAAGCCAAGACTACTTAGTACAGACACACACTCCCATTGGTTAGACATACACTCATTTGAATACAGGCACTAAAGAGACTTCTTCAGTGGCACACACACGCACACGCCATTGCAGATTCATAACCTCAACGGCACACACTGCAACGCAGCAACATACATGGACGGCACAACTGATTCAGTGTCCGTTAATAGACACACGGAAACAGTATGTACTGTACTGTACTGTTTGTGTGTGTGTGTGTGTGTGTGTGTGTGTGTGCGTGTGTGTGTGCGCTTGTCTGTGCGTACGTTAATGAAGAAATGAGTATGTGTGCTATTATTCCATGCTGGGCTAATAATGCATCATGTCTGATGCTCGCAGTGATTGGGAGGATTACAGACACGGTGATTATATGGTTCAGAATAGATCACGAGAGAGAGAGAGAGAGAGAGGGAGAGAGAGGGAGAGAGAGAGAGAGAGCTACTGAGAACAGTTAGGGGGTTAGCGTAATGAGGGAAGAGATGGGGGGGTAGCATAACGACAGAATGGCTTGAATCAAAAACAGAGAGGGGGAGAGAGAGAGATTGAGAGAGAGATTCAATGGTAAAGATGTGTTGATCTTATGTTTTTGTTTGTGCTAAAAATCCAAACAAGCATCAACACTTTAACTGTGTGTTTGTGTGTGTGCGTGCATGTGCGTGCGTGTGTGTGTGTGCGTGCATAAATGTGTGTGTGCGTGCGTGTGTGTTACAGGTCTGGGTGTGTACTCCACCCATGTGCTGCTGCTGAGCGCATGCACGTTGGCAGGCTGTAGCAACAGTTCCCACGTCACCATGGTAACCTCCCAGCTCCCCCCTGGACCTGTACAGCCGCCGGGCGTGACCCTGCTGGACGCGCACACTATCTTGGTGAGGTAAGTGCCCGCACGCGCACACACACACACACATGCGTGCTCGGAGTCAGTGCACATGGCTCTGTGATGCGGGCAGTCTTCTGTTCAGAACAACACACACACACACACAGAGACGTGCACACACACCAACACCCTTCACTATAGTTACAGTAAACACTTAATTTGGAAAGTGAGTGAGTATGTCATTGAGAGAGAGAGAGAGAGAAAGAGAGAGAGAGAGAGAGAGAGAGAGAGAGAGACTTGTCCCCTGCATCAACCACCATGCATTCATGCCATGTCAATAAGGAACTGTCAGTATTCATAAAAACAGTATTCATACAGTGTTAATTTCTTCCATGTAGGTTTAACGAATATACTGTACACATTTTAGTTTTAGTTGTTGCTGTTACTTTGGCAATATGAGAAATTACCTTGTCATGCCAATTAAGCCTTTCTTGAACTGAACTGAGAGAGAGAGAGAGAGAGAGAGAGAGAGAGAGAGAGAGAGAGAGAGAGAGAGAGAGAGAGAGAGAGACTAAAACATGAAAAGAGGCAGTGTTTTTGTCTTGAATATGAGTGGGCCGGTGTATCGACATGACGAGTTTATGTCACTGTGTACTGTGTGTGTACTGTGTGTGTGTGTGTGTGTGTGTGTGTGTGTGTGTGTGTGTGAGAGAGAACGAGAGATGGAGAGCTTGTCCCCTTCATTCATGTTGCCATGGCTTCTCACGTGGGTGTGGCATAAAACGAGGGGAACGTAGCGCTGACCTTCTGCTGCTGTGTTTAGCATGCGGAATATTCTCCCGCTCTTGACCTTTGACCCGCAGAGGGGTGAAAGCTCTCCGCACTGCTTTATATGATGCGCATGTGCATGTGCACGTGCGTGTGCTTCTTCTGTGTGTCTCCAGTCCTGCATGTGTCGTGTGTGTGTGTGTGGGTGCGGGCGTTGCGTGCACATACTTGTGTACCAAGTCAATCTGTATGAAAGCCATTAGAGCCCTTGCTGTCGCTACCTGCAGGAGAAACCCACACACACATGCACGCACGCAAACACACGCACGCGTGCACGCACACTTAATATAGAGGAGAAAATAGGGCAAATGAGGAACTCAAAAGGAAGGGTTCAATTGTATGCAGCCATCTGATAATGTATGGTAACTATTTTACAGTATTATGAATGATTAAGACAGCATGGCTTGCTGTTGCAATGATCCACACTGAAATGTGGTGGTCTATCTATTGTTAAATCTATTGATTTTAGTTGATTTAAACGGTAGATCTTTATATTAATGTTTCGTTTCTATGAGAGTATTTTAAGAGACTCCTTTGACCTTGTCGTGAACACATCAGAAATCAACACACCTTAAGCAGATACAATGTTTTGGCCAAATATAGGTCAGGTGTCGCAAGGCTGCTTATTGCCTTGTTAGCAGATTGGTAAAAGACAGGGGTTGAGAGATCACACCTGGTCAATAACACTCTGTTGTCTGCTTGTGAGAAAAAACAGAGAGAGCCCAACGGAGAAAGACAAGCCCCTCCATCACTCAATTTTCTAGCTGTCATTTTGGCCAGACATTTCTTCCTGCAAGATGAACACTCCATTTCAGTTGGTGTTTTAACAAGCCCTAACTTATGACTTGCCTGAATAAAACGTGCATTTCACAATATGGGACATTTGAATCAGAATTGAGGCCACAGCGTATAGGGGGGGGGGGGGAGAGAGAGAGAGAGAGAGAGAGAGAGAGAGAGAGAGAGAGAGAGAGAGAGAGAGGCTGCATGGAATGTTGAGAGAGGTAAAAGGGTACAGCGAGGCAGAGAGGAATCAGAGAGAGACACTGAGAAAGGTTGAGAGAGGCTGAGTGAACTGACTGAATGTGAACAATATCAGTGGAATTATGCCGTGCCCAGAAGTAACCCCACCTTTCACAGAGCACACACAGAGAGACATACACAGGAGAGAATACTCATATTGGAGCTTATATGTTGTTTCTTATCAAAGAAAATGATAGCTAAACATAAAAACGCGTGTTTAGTTTTGCTAATCACTTTATTTGAATGTAATTGTTGAACATTTCTGGTGATAGTATTATGTAATGACCAAGCCAAACGTTGTCATTCCATTTTTGTTCCCGACTAATTTGGAACAGCCAATATGAACGGGACTAATGTCTGACATGAACAGCACAAATGCCATTTGTAAACACTGACCTTCAGCAAATCCAGAACCTTTCCAACGCGATGTCCTCGTGAACATAGCTGTACACATTTCTAAATATTAAGCCCGTTGTTTTTGTTATAATCTGTATTGGTCTAGAACTTTCATTCCATTGACTCTGCGTATATGCAGAGACTTATTTTTTAGGAGAAAATGGACATGTTGGGATTTGAAGAACTACATGATATGCATATGAAACCACCCACAAAGTCCAATTATTCCTCAATAACTTCTTAAATCACCTCTATAACCCATAATTTTCAAAAGCCATTATTACAATGAATTATTATCCAAATTATCAGAACTCCCATTTGATTTAGCGATTCGCAAAATGGCCATCTATCACCGTGCCAATCGACAGCATATAAATCTTATAATAAATGTGATAGATTAGTATAGTGGCTAATTGTGTGCTAACACACTCTCATCAGTCATTCAAAAACTGGCTTTTAATGGAAGGAACCAACAACAGAATACATCACTCCAAATGGTCTCCCTTGTTACCATGTCAACAGGGCAGAGCTAGTTTCTTGATAGTCCCACAGTTAGACACCAATCAAAAATCATTAATAAACTGCCCAGCTATTTTGCCGCAATAAATGTGTGTATATA
>JAODUK010083663.1:0-5000 GCA_027564635.1 Typhlichthys eigenmanni
TATATATATATAGTGCATTAAATACACTCAAGTTGTAAGGTCCCATGAAAACCATTTATTAAATGTGAATGCCCATATCGATCGGTTCTCTCCTGATGACCGCGTCTGCAAACACAGCGCCTCTGTGGTTAGCAGACCGGTACTTAAAGATGAATTTACTTCACAATGACTGACTTTGGGGTCATTGCAGACGCAGCACGCAAGTGAAAATGCTTATGTTGGAATACAAATCATTTTCTACTGGAATATCTGGCTGACACACTGATTTTGGAGGCTAGCTTATGAAACACGCGTATTTGTCCACTATCAAGTCTCTAAAGCCTTATTTATTCTTCAGCGGGTCTGCGTTGATAATGTCATGTGCGGGTGCGCGCTGACATGCTCGGTATTTATAGTTGCGGTCTAGGTGCCATGCAATTGTTTACTGAGCATGTGAAGCCCCACTATGCGGATGACTGGTTAAATTGAGTGTAAACAATTTGAAATAAGCATATAAAAACAGATTTCTTCCCAGCAAATCTCTTAGTTACACCAACATTGACCATGGGACACTGTGCCAAAAGTTAATTGAAGTCTATTTATAAAAAAACGCATGTATGTAAATTATTTTCACTGCCCGAACATCAGGGAAGTGCCCTAGTCCAGTTGCTGAGTGAAGTTTTAGTCTTGATTAATGTTCAATGCATATAAAAGCATTTCTCATAATTATACCACAATTGTCAAAGGGAAATGCATGTAGGCTACAGGCAATGTTATCATTGTACAATAATTATTGCTGCTAACAAAGTACCGTGGCATACGGTGATAATCACCTCCCTGTTCGCCGGCCGACCAATCATCATTTGCGCGGGTACGAACGTGCTTTTAGATTTTGGAGCTGGTGCACGCAGCATACGCTGGCTCTACGGGCCTGCTGTGCGGCTCTATGCGGGATCCGCGGGCCCTACGCAGCCGCGTTTGACATCCAAGTATAAATCAGGCTTGACACAAGACCAGGGTTAACACTTATAAGGCATGTACAGTATGGCTATGGAACTGTTGTTACTTGAGTGTCTGCAAACAGGTGGATTCAGCACCACGGACAGCGGTGACATTTAGAGTGTGGCTAAACTGTCTAGGGGCCCTGTCTTACACCCGGCGAAATGCAGCGCAAAGCGGGAACGCAAGCGTCTTTGCTAGTTTCAGACCGACGCAGTTTTCATTTTCCCGTCTAGCGCCCACGTTGTCTAAATAGCAAATGCACTTGCGCCCATTTGAGTGGGTGTGTTGGTCTAAATATGAGGTGTGGGCTAGCGCATTGCTGTATTGAGGCAGCAGAAAGTGACTGCATGACTGACCAGCAAAAACCTGGTCTAAAGTCAGCACGAGGAGCATTATCAAGATAGTGTCGCCTATGGTCGGTGCACAACGCGCGTACACTCTGCTTGTTACACATACAGGGACGTGCAGGGCCGCTGAAATATGCAAAGGATGAAAAATGCAATGTGAAATATTATTTGTGTGTACTAACCTACATCAACATATGCTATTGCCTAGATGGTCTGCTCCAGCGTTTTCACAAATCAGCTGGTATAATAGCAAGCCACCTATTATGTAAGCATGCATGGAAGAAGGGAATGGGAGATAACACTCTGATTGGTTTATTGTGTGTTACGCCCAAAACACACACATGAATAATGAAGAGAGTAAGCATAACCCTTTTGAACCGTGCGCCCTGCGCACTGACCGTTTATCTGCTGTTAAAATAGCAAACATGGATTTGGACACGTCATAAATCCAATATACGCCTTGCTCTTCAGACCGTGTGCTCAGATCGTTAAAATAAGACCGTAATTACACCCTAACCAGGAGGAAGTAATTACATGTTTGGCAAGGTTGAAATTGGACTACTGTGTCAATTAAATCCAATTTTGAAAAATACCACATGTATGCCAGGATCAACTCTAAGAATACAGAGTAGGTTACAGCATGCTGCAAAGCATTAAGTACATGTAATGTTGGCCAAATCATAGCACAGGACGCAGCCATTTTGATTCACGGACTATATTGAAATATTGAGCTATATTGCACACTAATCCACTATAAGAAGATACTTTTATTTTAACCTCTCTAGGTGTTTGAGTTTTCCCTCAAGGTAGCCTATACAGTATGTTATCCTAACCTTATGCTCATTAATATTTATGCATTACACCCATTTTTAAACTGTATATTATCCTAATCTTAATAGTCTGTCAGTGCAGGGCCTGGCTTCAACTCCCTAGAAAGAAGCAGCTAAACTTGTCATTGTCTTGTCATGTACTTGTACTTACATGAGCACGGCTTCTTTGGGCTTCCCCGCTTTGATGAACTCACCCTCCGCCTCAGTGAACTTGCCCTTGAAGTGGAAACACGAGCAGCATCCAGGATTAGTGCCATACTCTTGACATTTGGTTTCTGTACGCTAGATGATAGGGGCTGTGGGAGGACGTTCTCAGACAGCACAACAAAAGCTACTGGGTGACCTAAGTGGTTATAACAAGTTTGTGAAGTTTTGAGATGTAGATGTGAGCAGAAGTAATCTGTACCGTGAATACAGACAGAATGTGTTGTTTGGATTGACCTGTGATGCAGAGTTCCAGGCATCTCAAGGTTACTACATATACTAAGTTTTAGATTTGAACCATACCTACATTGAAACATTTACAAGGTTGGTGACACTAGGAATACTTTGTGAGGTAATTACAGCGGAAGCAACATTTTACAACATTGTTTGCTTTTCAGACAGTGCCTTGTCGAGCTAAAACTTGCCATCCCTTTTCTAGTTCAGAATCTCATCTACAATGCAATAGTGTTGATTGTGGGTGTGGCCACGGTGTTGCTGCATGGGGTGCCGATGTGGTGTATGTACCTCGTCCTCCAAGTACATGGCGTGCTTGAGGTGGATTTCGGGGATCTTGTGCTTGCAGGAAATGCGAGCCAGGTCGAAGGCGAAGTCGAAAGTGCTGAGGAGGAGAGGATGAGAGGGGGGCTAGGAAGTCAGCTCATCATCGACTGGGATACTGCAGATGCGTATCTCTCATGGAAAGTCAATACAAACATTGATCCCATGCGGTGGCAGTGAGTTTATATATTACTGTGTCTATCTGTGCATAATAAATAAGTGGTAATAGGCATCATATGTAGTCCATATGCTGTTTGGTTCTCTCTCACTTACTGTACTGAAGCGTCACCAAAATGTCTGAATGAATTTTGCAACGTTTATCAAAAGGAACTATAGAGTGTAACTATATAAACATAACAAACTATATAAACATAATAAAAGCATTTCCGTGGGTAATAATATCTACAAATGAAACACAACCCATATTTGACCTGCACATGTTGTAGAGTACTGCTTGGTGATAAATAACTGACATGCTACTGACCAGTTGCTAGTAGCAGCATCAATGGAGTGCTCCAGCAGCCCTAATTTGCTGAGCAGCTTGACCGCTGCTTCGCCTCCCAGACTCTTGGCCCAAAGGTAGGCTACCTGCTTCTGGGCACTGGCCCCTCCGTGGCTCTTGGCCACCTGACACACACACGCACGCACGCACACGCACGCATGCGCACACACACGACGGGGAGGGAGAGATATGGCTGAGCTGATAATTATAGACGCATACAGTACATTTTGTTCTGTGGTGTGTGTGTGTGTGAGTGAGTGAGTGAGTGAGTGAGTGAGTGAGTGAGAGAGAGAGAGCGAGAGCGAGAGCGAGAGAGAGAGGCTTCAAAGAGAGACAACAAAGAAACAAATAATATGAAATATCTTTATCATGGTTTTAAAATGAAGCTATGTTATAATTAGTTATAATTGGTAGGTAAAGATATGTGTATCAAAACAGCATTGATAAAGAATAAAAACAGTGAATGGCTGCCGCTAGTTACATTGGTAGTGTGGAAATTGTGACCAGAAGGTTTGTGACCAGTCCTCCTGATGAACATAAACAGGTCCCTGATGTCGCTGACCTTGAAATATCAGTTTGACGCATTACGGTGTTTAGGTTACAGATACATTAGCGGGTGTCTGCAGCTGTCTAAAGAGGGTGTTAATGCTTATTCATCATTTTAAATCTATATTCAATATTCCAGGGGGGGGACGAGGTATTGTTGCAGAGCCAGCTACTTGGTGCAAAGTCTGGGAGGCAGCGCTGGTTATCAGCCAACGAAAATACATTTCCCCACTTCTGGAAAGCGTTTTCCAGCTTACATGGGTCTGTGTGTTAGACGTTCAGTTCGGAGTGGCTTATGTGACGTGGTGCTAATGAGCGGAAGAGGCTGAGAATATGGAGGCGGAAGATTAACACAAAGATAGAAAACATTTTGCTAGCCTAGTGTAAAATTCCCTTCCTGAATTAGGCCTGGACAGGATTGGTGATTGTTTAAAGTCATTGCATCCTAATAGGTGTAGACGTCGGGTTCATTTCGAACCTATTGGACGGCCTTATCTAATCGGTGTTGCTATCTAATGCTGAGGTGTTCCCTGACTATAATCTCAACAACAAATGAGCTGCAGCAATGAGCAATAGTCTGGCAGATCCAGGCTGATCATTTTACAGCACTCTGTATGTCATTTTACATGGCATTTTGGACCAAACATGGAAATTATACACTATGCATCTAGTTTACACAATATTATTTTGAATGTGTATTTATAACTGACAAACTGCTTTTTATATAATTAAAAGATTGCTACTAGAATACCATTTCCTTTGCAATACATTACATTCACACAGTACTGTATGTTTTTTATCCAAATAACCAGTAAAACCTTTATGTATTAACATTACCAAGGACATGTATAAATGAACGAGCTACAAAAGCAGCGAGACTCAAAATTCACCCTGCTGCCTTGCCAACAACGTTTTCGATAATTCGAGCGACTGACTCTGGTCTGAAAGCACAGGCTAAAGCTAGGCTAAAGCGTGACTTATTTGTGTTCACATAAAGTGTTAATTTATGTTAATAAATAATAATACTGTACA
>JAODUK010083663.1:10000-38843 GCA_027564635.1 Typhlichthys eigenmanni
TGGAAGTACACAGAGAGCACAGACTCAGACAAAAATAGCCTGCTTCTTTCAGAGTTTGGCAGTCTATGCAGTGTGTCCAGCAAGACCTGGCTCAACGTGAAGAGAATCAATGTAAGAGAATGTGCCATATCCCCCATATCCATACACCTCCTCATTGCTTTTTGCCTTTTTGATAATATTCCTGGTGTGATACAGTTAGCTTAGCTTTCCTAGGTATCTGAAGATTTTTATCAGAAATTCTGACAAGCTCTCAGTTGAAATAGAAGCTGAGTCATGAGTACCCCAAGTTCATCACCTTTAATCTCAATGTGCCCGTGCGATGTAGCGATCAAAACATCTGAAGGTGCACCATGACGCAATAGCATATGTGAATACTGTATCAACAAACTATACTGTCCACGTCTTTCTAGCCACCTGCAAGTCCATACATGCCAGTGAATCTTGTTTTCAAAAGTTTCAGTACACAGAATGGCAAAGATGATTAAGGCAGCACATTTTGGCCTTGTTAGCGCTACAAACCCTACGTTAGCAAACAAACTTCTACTTCTTCGTTGGTAAACAAAATTCTACCTGCCTCGGAGGAGCTTTTTAACAAGTTATTTTTTGGCAACTGTCGGTAGCGTGACTGGTCCGTAGGGGCCCACCGGCTTATTTTACAGGTACAGTGTGAGCAGTCAGGCGCTAGCTTGACGATCAGTACAGTGTGAGCACATTAATCATGAGTTTTGGTTTCACATCACAGACAATTTGCTCACAGTACGATTTCGAAATGAACAAAATTTCAAGCATTGTACTCCCATGTGTGGTTAGCTCACCCAGATGCAGGTGCATTACTCAGATTATTAGGGCTCGTTTATTCACCTGGATTACATACAGCTGAGCTAACTAATCCACCTAAGATAAGCTACAGTAAGCAAGCTCTAGTGTGACACTACCAACCTGCTCTTGAGCAAAGCAACCACTTAGCATGTTAAGTGTATGAATGAGAGAGAGGCTCTAGCATTTGCTCGATGATAACATTAGATCTTCCTTCAAGACCACCCCCCATCTGTCTCACCTCATACTCCTGCACAGAGACATAATGCTGGGCTATCTTCACATAGTATTTGCTTGCTGAGGCTTCGTCCTGTGTCTCCAAGATGTGGATGGCTTTCTTCCACTGGCGAGCGGCAATGGCTGCCTCGATGGCCTTTAAAGAGCAGCTATGGGAGCAGAGACAAAATAATAAGCTAACTAACCACTGCGTGTGTGTGTGTGTGTCTGTGTGTGTTCCCTTGGGAACAGTGCAGTCTAATGAACAACAGTGATGCTCTCTACACGATTAGCCAGTCAATTAGTTGTGCTAACTCACTTCATCAACACACCCACTTACTCACATTGCTCTTCAGCCTCTGAGACACTCTCTCAGGTATACATTTGGCTGAGGCTTTAGCTCTAGATGTCACAGTGTTGCTGTGTTAAATGGACCTGTGTATTCCAAGATATGTAGACTGATACGGTTGGATTAAATACAACAAGGTAATTGAAATGAAAACAACAAGCGAGAGGTGTAAAGATGCAATAACAGCTACGGGTTATTTAAAGTTGGCTGTTAACAGCTAGATATTAAATTGGCTGGAAAAGTAAATCTATGAAAACTTTCCAACTGTGTCATTTTAGGTTTCAAGTACATGACGTACTGCGAGCATCTGTGTCGTTTTTAATATTGGAAATTGATACTCTGCCTTACGAAGGTTCTGCTGACAGCAATGTCGTGTCTCTCTGCCCCCCCCCCGCCAGATAATACGTACCCTCCTTCAATGAAGTGGTTGATAGCAGCATCCATCTGCTTCTGCTGCACCAGGTAGTCGCCCCAAGCTTCCTCTAGCTTCACCACGTCCCGCGGGAAGGCTAGCCTGGCTAGCTCCACCGCTACATTGCCGGCGGGAGAGGAACTTTAGCGTCTTTAGCTTTGTGTGTGTTGTGTGCTGGGGCTGTATACATTTTAGAGGCGGTTTGCAGCTAGCGTACAACACTGAACTTTCTTGTTTATCTCTCTGCTGTTTGGCTCTCCAAACCTCTCCAGCAAGAACTGTTTTACATAAATGCATTACTTTTGTGCTCCTTATTATTGGAGCTGAAAATAAATGAGCAGGAGGCTGAATCAATATTAAATTACTTCAATCCATAATTAAGAAAGAAAGCAAATATGAAAAAGTAAAGATTGTAGCTTTAAATTTCAAATTAAGCCCAGAATTCTTTCATGTGTTTTTTTGTTGTCCTCAAGGAAAACCTATTTCTGAAGCAAGTTATATCAAGAATAACAATGCGACAGTGAGAAATTACATTATTATTATTAGTATTAATTATTAGTGAATATATTGTGAAGACAAGTAAAAAGGGCGCTGCTTGCTTGAGTTATGACACACATATAATCCCTGTGTAATTATTTGGGGTTCTGGGGGAGCTACAGTATAATAAGAGTGTTCCGTTAAACAGCAACCAGTCAATTCAACATTCATCACTAGGAGTCAATGCATTATGACTCCGCCCACTCAAATGGTATAGTGGCAGTAGAACAATTTCGGAACCTATCAGCTAAATGCCTGGTGATGGGTAAGCTTCTTGAGGCAAGGAGCCATTTTTCTGGTAAACTATAGTTCCGGGCCAAGTACACTGGTCATTGTTTACAGTCCGATTTTACGTTTGAGAATAGTTGGAGTTGAGTTCGGCTAATGTTAATAAACATATCTGCATATGAACGCAGATAAAAAGCAAATTAAAAGCAATCGTTATCAAACATTAGCATTTCTGCCAGTGTGTTCCACCTCTTTTGTTCTCCAAATGGACATGATTAGTTAACACTCAAACTAGAAAAGCGCTACAAACGCAAACCAGGACAGCTTTCAGTAGTAAATTCTGGTGCCAACAGATTCCTGCATTCATGCAGATATCTGTTTATACAGATTACTAACAGCATACCTTTGCTGTAGGCACATCCTTTGCGATAACACTCCAGCGCCCTCTGGTGGTTTCCCATCTTCTCGTACAGGTCTCCTGCCTGGGGGGGAGACAGAAGGGAGGGCAGCAAGAGGGGAAAGGGATGCTAAATACTTTACAGTCAACAGAGACGGCTTCAAACTTTCAACATGCAACTTACTTTCCTTCCCCGCTGGTCTCCCACCTCAAACACACAAACAAGCACAGATGGTGGAAGGTAGAGGAGAATAGTCCTTTCAGACAGATGGCTCGAGAGGGAGACGCAGAGATGTACAGACAGATGGAGAGCGAGAGTGTGAGGGATGGAGAGAGCGAGCGAGAGAGTGAGAGGGAGGAAGAGAGAGTAGAACAGAACAAGAGATGAGAGAGAGAACACTTGTTTGTCACAGTCCTCGCTCAAACATCGAGAGAGAGAGAGAGAGAGAGAAAAGAGAGATAAAGGGAAAAGAGGAGTCTGGGAATTATAGATGGAGGAGAGGAGGATGGAGATCATTTGGAGAAGAGGAAAAGTCAAGCTGTAAGCTGTAGGGAAGTGTTTTCAGACAGCTGACAAGTAGAGGAGAATGCACACACACACACACAGGCTCAGTACTGTATGACAGAGAAGAACTGCATGAGAAAAGAAACCCGTTGGTTAGAGAGCAGCTGACAAATGTTATCTTGACACTGATCGATTGCAGTGCCCGGTTATGTTACTAAAAAGTGTTTGTTTTATAAAGAAGGCTGGAAAATGTTATTCTATAAGGACGACTTTGAGATGATTTGAGTTTTACAATGCTAGCTAATAAAGAACCAGAGTAACAATCTGTAAAACAACAGCCAAAAAACCTAGCCTCGCAAGACCATGCTTTCTCTTGAAAGCTCCAATTTGACTTTGCCGCAAGTATCAATCTGGACTGGAACCCTTCAATACAAAGCGTTTGTCATAAAGGCCGTGCTAATACATTTCTACTAAATGTCCTTACACATGATTGGACCTTTATCTCACCCAATCATGACGTGTGACATCAGATAGAGTTCTGATTGTAACAGGTGTTATAATGTAAACAGCAGCCAAGACGCATTATTCATCAACAGTTTAGAAATCTATGTGTAAAATCTACACAAAGATTTTTAAACTGTTAATAAAAAGTACCATTTACAGTGAAAATTTTACTTTTTATTAGACTGGTGTAACCAGACCCAATATAAATTTTGTGAATATAGTTTGGCAAAGCATTGGTAATTGTAAACAGTCATTGTCTACGCCAAGAAGGATAATTAATGGTTAATTTCGAAACTACTGTACAGCGTTTAACCAATCGGTGTTGCTACAACTGTTTTGATCACCTCATCTAGCTCTACCACCATTTAGAAACACGTTTGACTTCAATGTCATTTTACTAACCCACCCTGATTGGACTGCCAGCAGGGTGGCTGTGAAAATGCTAATGTGATCAGATTATAATATCAGCAAAATAAAATGTACTTTACAGCAATAGTAAAGCAGAACCAGGATAGCTTTTTATTAGGGATGGCACGATCCAGTTTTTCCAGTCCCGATACCCGTACAGATACCGGCACTTTGGGTATTGGCCGATACCGAGTACCGATCCGATTCCAGTGGTAAATTAAGTTTTAAGTTGCAAAGTAAATGAATCAATCTCTATTTTAGGACTTGGCTGCATTTTATAAACCTGCTGCTGATAGTGTGGCCTGGGTAGGTTAGACATGGCTGATGCTTGACAGTAGACCTACGCGTGTACATTTATTTAATTGGATCAGCCCCGTGGATCGGTTACAACTGTCCAATTGTCACCGATACCGATCCAGCTATTTAAGTCAGTATCGAACCGATTTCCAATCTCAGTATCGTATCGGTGCCATCCCTACTTTTTATAACACAAAAAAGCTTATATTTAGCAAAACATTGGTAGATAAGGAGATCTCAAAGAATGGCTAATTATGCTATGTTTTAGAATAGCTCCAATGCATCAAATAGGTCAAGTAGAGCTTAAGCTTTTAAAAATGGAGAAAGGAAAACCAGTCAGTCCCAATGTTACAGTGAGTACAGTTGCAGCCACAGACAAACAAGGTTGTGAGCCAGTGCCTTCTAAAACAAGACCTAAAGCCTGAAATGTACAGTGTCAGAAAAAGCAAAAAAATCCTTTAATAAATGATCATTCAAACAATATTAATGTACACTTGCATATACATTATATGATATGCCTTCAACGCTGCATAGGAAATGCTGTAATCGTAGCCTCTATGTCATAGCCACAAAAGCTATGGTTTTTGACTATTACCAGCAAGACAGAAGGTATTGTCTGTTAATGCTAAGTGGCCTCACAGGGCCAGTAATATTATACTGTATTTGTTTAAATGTCGGAAGGCGACAACACAAATTGTGTGTGAACCGTTTTAGACATTTCTAAACCAATCCAATGGTTTAGTAGGGATTCATGCATTCATTATTCATTCATTAAAACAACACAACACAGCTAGGTTCAATGTCAATACAGTGCCACCAAATAAACCTCTAAGGCTAGTAATTACAGGCTGGGTAGAAAAGTAGTATAGCTACAGTAAGACAGTAAGGTTCTGTTGCAAGGCAGCGGCAAGACATTCAAAGTCCACAGCAGATGTCTACCCTCCATTCGAAGCCAATTTTTAAAAACAGATTGTCCCCATATGTGTACTCTCATAAAGTGCCATAGCCACGTCTGGTCTCCGACACTGCAGTTCTATATAAGCCAAAACACTTACCCCACATCTAACTAGAGACGACTAGAAAATAAGTTCAGGGCAGCTGACAATGTTAAGTTGCACCACGATTATCTCTTCTGATTTGCTGCTCAGTGACGGCGACGTTTCGGTTTCCACCAGCACTGATTGGGTGAGATAAAGGTATGAAGTCCAATCGTATGCTCGGAGGTTTGACTGAAATGCATTCGCACCGACATACACTGTAACACACTTTTGAATTGAGCGGTTCCAGACTGACATTCAAACTAGCTTGCGAGATCAGGACGGTATCACAAGGCTACCGGGCCACAGTAACAACGTTCAATAAATAAATAGTGTGTGTGTGTGTGTGTGTGTGTGCGTGTGTGTGTGCGTGTGTGTGTGCGCGCCCACCCTCTCGTAGAACTCTCCCTTGATGAGGGCGGTTGCGATGCGCTCGTTGAATGGGCTCAGCTCCGGGTGGCTGATGGCCAGGCGGGCAGCCTTGGCTGGAAGCCCTGCATTCAGGTATAGGTTCACTGCTCCCTGGAAGTCCCCCTCTGCCTCCTTCACCTCTCCAGCCTTCTCCTCCTGGCCGCTCTCCATCAGCCACTGGTAGTAGCGCCTCCGCAGGTTGTCCAGCTCCGGGTGACCCTGGAGAGGGTGAAGCCAGAGGGGATTATGGGATGTGCGGTTGATAATACCAACATGTAACATGCTTTTTGAAATTTGATATTAGCTGTCAATGTTTACACATTCTAGAAGAGACAGACCACTTCTGAATAAAAATCTGTGAGAGAAGTCTGTATCAGAGGAGATTGCTCTAAGACTACAGGGGAAGCCCAGCTTCCCCTACAATTTAATACAAAAATTATATTTTCATGTTTACTTAAGTATATATTACTCATGGCAACGTTGCTATTTAATTATTACAACATGTACGGAATCTGCACTATATCCCTTATCAATCATATCGGTGTTCGTGAACAAAGACCAACGGAAGCACGGCCCCATAGACCGTTATTGAAGCTGAGTATCAATGGGATCCTATGAGAGGTTCAAGTGTGCTCTGTGTCTAAGGCGAAAATATCAACATTAATTGGACAACAGGCCAAAATGCATAATTTTGAGTAGGGATGGCACCGATATAATAATGAGATCGGAAATCATTCCGATACTGACTTTTTTTTTTAATGCAATTTTGTCCCGCCTGGAAGCTCAGACTCTATTTTTGATGCTTGGCATATTTCTCAATGAGGGCGGAACTCATAATAAACATCCAATCATCGACAGAAAGACGATCTGCTTCGTGTGCTCGATACAGTACTGACACGGTGTTCACTATACTTTTTTGCAATCTATTTATAGTTCTCAGTTTGTTAGGTAATTAGGCCTACTTTGTTCATGTTTTGTGACAGCTAGCAACATAATTTATCTGCTTTTTATTAAACATGGCAGACACAATGCTACTTAACAGATAAATTAGAGAGGTCAGTTAATTAGGCCGAAAAGGCTACTTCAGGATAGGCGCCTTCTCCACGAATGCCCACCAGTGATTCAATTCAATAGCAACAATTTCAGCCATGTTGTATCTGTACTTCCCCCGTTTCTGAAAGGACTAGCCGCCACTGGTCTGTATTGTACCACAGATGGCGGTTGAATGCACATACAGTATGATACGAGTTGCCAGGATAGTCTATAAGGATTTAAACTGTTAAACGGCCCTTCAATTAACATCCTTCTTTGCAGGCACACTTGTACTTACAGTATAGACAATGCATACATTGAGATGTATTAGTATTACCTTAGCTTTAGCCACAGCGATGCAATCATCCCACATATGGAGGTCCTGGTACATCTCTAACACCTCATCCACAGCATTCTAAAAAAACACACACACACACAACAATGTATTATATAGTTCATGTACTTCTATTTAGTAGTAAAGGACAGAAATCAATGTTGTCAACTGAGCAACTCATTTGGTCCCAATACCAACCTGTTCCATGTAATACATCTCCGCCAGTTTAAAGTTCTTGTCCAGCATGGCTAGACGGGCTTGGACTTGGTAGAACTCTATCCCGTCGCCTCCCTGGACAAGCAAACACAGACCACCAAGGTGTATTAGGGTTCTACTTTAGGGCACTGATATATACAGTATTCACTCATGAGCCAAAACATTATGACCACTCAGGTGAAGCGGATAACGTTGATTATCTTGTCAAAATGGCGCATGTCAAGGTCTGGGATACATTAAGCAGTTAAACAGTTAGCGCTCGTACTCAACGTGCTGAACGAGCCAACACATAAAATAGTGTAACACTGTTAAACTGTACATATTATAAATTTTTTTACATTTTTATATTACAATTACACTCATGTGTATGCATTTTATATAATTGTTTTATGGTAAATGGTAAATGGACTGTATTTATATAGCGCTTTTATCCAAAGCGACTTACATTATTTGCCTCACATTCACACATATTTTCATACACCGATGGCAAATGTCTCCAGTTTATCTAACATAGTCTGTCTAATAATCACACTTTTATGTTTGCTTATTTATTTGACCAAAAGCTTGTACTTTATATTTTTATTCATATCTACATATTATTTTACCACAATGTCATTGTGATTCTTTCAATTCGTCTCAAAATGTACGTACTGTATATGAGCGAGTGCAGCAAGGCTGTAATTACAGGATTTGTGCTTTTATTTTCATTTCTGCAGGAATGTAGTTCACATATTCTGTGTAATTATAATGTTGCTATGCTAGAGCCCTTTGTGCTCTCTGTGATGTAGCGTGAGGAGCCAGTGCAACTACGGGCTTCATGCTTTTCTTTTCATTTCTGCAGCCGCAATAAACAGTAAAAGAACAAGGTACAAATGAGTTACACTAATGAATCCATCAAAACACAATGCGAAGCGTAACGCCGGTTACAACAGCACAAACACAAATGGGCAAGAATCATTCACCAATTCATTAAAAAACCCTCACAGGAACAAGGCAACACCTACACGCAACGCCTTTACACAATAAACATTACAACTGATTAATAATACATTATCAATGCTTTGGCATCGCAATGCTGGAAAACAGTGCCAGCTACTAATGCCCCAGTGTTGCTAGGCACGTTGAGTTGCTAGGGACTCTCCAGGGACAGTGACGAGAAACACAAATATGGAGTGCGTTTGCTCGCGTTGTGCCGTTTCCCCGCTCCCCGACAGACTCACGCTTGAACGCGCATCGCACTGCCAGAGACACATGTCTGAAGCATGTGACAATGACAGACAGGATGGTACCCTAAACAGCACGTGATTGCAATACAACAGGGAGGGGTCGGTAACCGCTGAATGGGAAAACGTCAACATTGTCAGGTTGATGCGCTTGGGTGGCTGTGTTTGAAATAGCCCAGGACGTTTTTGTTATTGCAAGGAAAAGATGTTTCGTTATTTTGTTTACACGTTTATACAGTACATTTCACATTATTCATCACGAATCGCCTGCGACAATTACCGTGTCTCCATTTATTAGCCGTGCTCATCACGCAGAAGCCTCAACATTGCTTGAGTGAGCAAAAGCATTCTTTGTGCGTGAACCAGTTAAATTAGTACTGCTGTTAGGTCAGGTGCAGTGTTAAATAATGTTGGTGCAGGCTCTCTTGGGCTATCTTTAAGCCCTGGTCTAAACTAATGCACTCTCTCATCTCGCTAGTCTCTTGTCAAGACAATTCTATGGTCCACTGGCTGCGTTCCCTGTGACATTAGAACTGAACGCATTAAACAAAGAAAAAGCAACTGGCAGATTTATGAGTCGACAAGCACTCGTAGCCATTTTACATGTTTACAGGCATCTATCGGCCACATTTGCTACGCCAAATTCAATGTGCTTTACTGCTTTACTGTTGCACACAAAGAATGTGGACAGACGTGTTGGTCTCATGGTCAACAAACAATCAGGAACACAGTGACAACAACAAGGAATTCTGTGAAACTGCACCCACCGTTTCCTTTGACACCTTGTCGGCAATCTGATTGGTTTCATGGAGGAAGCGAACTGTGGAGGCATCCCCCAACGCAGCGAAACACCTGACAGGCAGACAGACCGAGCTTCAAGATGCCATATTTGAAATATAGAGTTTGAAATGTAATGTATATTCCATATAAAAAGATAGAGAGTGTGCAGAGTAGTTCCTCTCTATTCCTCCCCCACAGTAGCCTGTTCTCACTATTCTCTGCTCCTCCCCCTTGAGCCACCGTAATCAATGTTTCAAACATAAACAGTGAGCTAATAGTTTGGATTCCATGGATGCTATAGCAACATCATGGTGTGTACATTGTGACTGGAGAAACAACAGAGGTGTAATGGGCCTTTAGCCGGCCCCCAATCTGAGCCATGGTGTTTCCGTGTGGTCACCAGCTATGAACCAGCTATGAACCAGCTATGAACCAGCTATGAACCAGTATATACAGGGAACACCTGTAAGTGGCACACACCAGTCTCTCATCCAGCCTCCCTGCTCTCTCCACACGTCTCCTTCAGTCCCTCTCAGCCATTGCCCTCCTCATTAACATCTTCCTCTCTGGACAAAACCGACCTCCCCCCCCCCCCGATTGCACGATTTATGCAAATGCGGGTTATGCATAACGAGAAGCATATGCATTATTAATAGCCACGCCGAATGCAAATTCAGAAAACTCTCTGAAAACCACAGAGAGAAATATAGATAGAAGGAGGAGGGGTTCAAAGGAAGGGATGCTCCAAAAGCAGCTTTGATCCCCCCCTCTCCCCCACCTTAAGTTAGTTAGCAGAGGAGTTCAGGCCAGGATACTGCTTGGCCCTGCAATAAGAAACACTGCTCCTTCACCAGGGACCAGAGACACTTCAGCTAGACAAGCTATGTGTGTGTGTGTGTGTGTGTGTATGTGTGTGTGTGTGTGTGTGGGTGTGCGTGTGTGAGACCTTTCGGCAATATGCAGCTGCCGTGCCTCCAGAGACAACCGGCTGAGGGTCTTCCACATGGCCTCTGTCTCAGAGGACATCTCCAAGGTCTCCAGGAAAGCTGTAGCCCTGCGCATGCACACACACACACACACACACATACACACAGAGCTAAGAAAGTAAACAAACCAAGTCTTCCTCTCAGCCCCCTACTGTGTGTGTGTGTGTGTGTGCGTGTGTGTGTGTGTGTGTGTGTGCCTACACGCTCACCTATCATAATCGCCGTCGTCGATGGCCGTCCCGAACTCGATGAGGCCCTCGTCCAGTGTGTACGACACCGTGCTCACGCCCTCCGACACGATAACGTCCGTCTTGCCATTGGCCCTCTCCAGACCCACAACGTCTCCCTGAGAGCGGAGAGGTGGGAAGAATGGTGGCTGTCCATCTGAGACACATTCGACCATTAAAGCTGCACGTGAGAATCTATTTAGATCTGTATTCGTCTTGGAATGATGCTTTTTGTTTGCATATACTCGAGGACCGGAAGAGAAGTGTCAATATGTTATGTTTTGGGTGAGAGATAACATTACTAACACACTCATTAAAATACAATGTTGAAATAGAGTATAACTGAAATATATCTATATGACTTGCACAATCCCATCATATACATAGAGTTATTTATATTATACAGTAAGTACCGCTTGTTTGAAATATATTTTATTTCTGCTTTGGAGGTCAATCTGGAATGGACCCAAACAATATACATTTGTGTAATGTCTTTCTTATGGATGCATTATGTACATAGCATATTTACTTTATTTTCAACACTGAATCAAAATGGAGGGTTACTTGCAGCTAATGTAAGGACTAGGGAGGGTGCTTTGAACCCCAGCTGGGAGACAGCAGATATGCCACTCTTACAAAGTAAGAGCATTCAAGTCCAACCGTGTTGAGCCTTTGTTAGATGTTTTCTTAAAACTCTGCTGTGCATTAGAGAAGAAAAATTACCCTAATGTCTGCAATCTGTTCTGGGGAGTTGCTGTTATTCCACAATTGAGCTCAGCATCGCACTCTGGTGTTTACCTCAGGGAGGGAGTTGTTTGTTTGTGTGTACAAGCACTGATTATGCAGTCCTGGACTACTGGAAGACATGTGCTTTAAAAGGTTTTTGAAGCCTAGCTTTAAACCGTTCAGAGGAATGTTTGTGTATTGTTGTGCAAGACCACGCTTTTTTCATCAGATATGGATGGAAGGGTGCGTGCGTGCCTTTACTAATAGTGAAACACATTTCACAGGGTGATGTGTTCACTTTTTTCAACCCAGACCTCATTAAAATGTTGTTTTCCACTCTTCTAATGGTGTGTAGCACAACCTTCCCTGCTGAAGCAAGACACAATCAGCTAGACACAAAATATACCCTCTGCTATCTTCTTCAGTAGTGAGAAAATCACAATTTTGGTGAAGCTATAATCATAGATTTTATAATGCAATTAAATAAAGAAAATGTTTTAGCCTTCAAAACATTTTATAAATCTCTTTTAAAAAATTGAGAACACAGTATAGTAGTCAAAGGTCTCTTATGTCATGGCCAGCTTTACTGTAGCTAAATATTCATGTAACTATGAACTATAACTATGCTTTCAGGCTATACAAGACTCCATGATATACAGCAGATAGAGAACTGCTGTTAATACCACAAATATTTAACTCAATATATACCGTAAATTAAAAGCATAATGGTAATTTTCATTTGTGGAACAACTGATTGATTTCAAAATGTGGAAAGGATCACTTTGTAATATTTTGTTATTAAGTGTCTTTAATGTCTTCCCCCAGATATGTATAGTTGTAAATACACAGTACATTGTAATTATTAGCTTGGCTAGTTTGTGTACTGTATGTGAATTAATGTTTCTGCATCACAATACATTGCCTCCTTCATGCATGCACAGACTGTCTTCCTTTGACAATCCTGGTATAATTATTAGATTAGCTGGGAAACATTTTTTTTATGTGTCTTGCTTGAGATTATTAAGACTCAAGACTAGCCTACAACTGTCCTTAATATATACAATTTTGTGTCAGCAGATTGCTTCCTATGATATATTGGTGTATCGTGGTATTAGTGTTCTATCGGGAGGCAAGATGTGAGTCTCCATTATGGCATTTCCTTGTTAATGCAGCGAAAATCAGTCTTTTATAATACTGATTATAATAAGATATAATATAATACAATATATATATATATGAGATATAATATAATAATAATAAGATTGTTTTCTATGATATATGTTGGTGTAACTATATTTAGATGTGCTAATTTCAATTTGTGTTATAATTCAGGTGCATAAACCAGACATGGCACTTTGCATCAATCGCATGTGCATTTAACGAGCACAGGTCCGCGCGGTCGACGCAGAAGTATAATATGTGGATGCTACGCTGCAGATTTAGGCTTTAGATGCTTTAGGCTAGACGTAAGCTCGACGCAGAAGCATAGATGGGCCTATAATGGCATGCAGCCTTACCTTGAGTGGTACCATGGTGACGCTCTCGGGGGTGTCGATACTGTACCAGATGGAGAGGTTGCTTCTGTTCTGGGCCACGACTACATCACTGCCTGGAACCCATTGAACATAGGAGCAGAAACTCAACACGGTGGTCTTCGTTGCGCCCTCTATGTCGTACAGTTGGAGCTGCAGGTGAATGGACATACAGTATATGATGTTCATATATATAATTAAAGCTACAATATCAAACATTTTCATGTAAATTGATGTCAGTTCATCTATGATGTTATGTAACCAATGAACACTTTGGTTCACCATAACACAATGAAACGGTGCTCTATTTGCTATTTTAAACATGAATATAGCAGCATACAACCATATTCTATGTAACGATATAGTGGATTAATAATGTCCTGAGCAGAGAATGACATCACGCTCCCTCTGTGTGTGTGTTGTAATCTGAGCTCCTCTGTTCTTTGTTTTCATAGCCGGGCGGGCCACACATGCCTGTTAGTGCATGTGTGTGTGTGTGCATTTGTTTTGGTCTGAGATGCAGAGCCACTTTATCAAGAAAGATCAAGAAAGGGGGAATAAGATGAATTGACGTTGGATGCATATTTCTATCTACAGATATTAGCATATTAATGCGCAATCTGTAGGCAACGGCACAATATTTTGGTATTGGAAGGGTTTGTAGTCGTATGTAGATTATTTGTATTCCGAGTAGTAATGATCGATTGATGTTTATGAATGATGATTTTGTTTATGACGCGTTTAGGACCCATGGTCCTAAACGCTTCATAAACAAAATCAAAAGAGGCAGAACACATCAACCGAAATGCAGTCTGTGAATAACTCGGCTAACATCTAAAGTTTATCTTTAATTCACAGTTTTTTAAATATGTATCTGTAATGACACGGACTGTAAACTATCTGCGCTGTAAACAACGTCGAAATATCCACTGGCTGGAGTACCAACAGCAAACCATAGCCAATGGGTTCCGACATTGGCTGCATAACTGTGGAATATTCTCAAGTCAGTGAGAAGCTTCAAGCAGTAAATATAGTCATTTGAGAAAAAGGATCAAACATGTATTTATATATCCAAGCTTCTAATTCGTGCCAGCAAAGTTTTTTTGCTTACAATTTGGTCAACTTCTGTTCTTCTATTTTCTGTGTCCTGTTTTGGCAGGTTTGTTTTTAATGTTGTTTGGACACATTATTCCTAATGACACATTAGAACTGGTTTGCCTTCCCACGTCCATTGTTTTAAGTGATAGGGAATATCACACCTCCCAGTTGGGCCCAGCTGGGCCTGTTCTTTCAGTTGTCTAGAGGAAGGGTCAGTCTATTCTTGTACTACACCCATTTTTAAGTGCCTAAAATGCTTGGCTGTGTCACATATATTTTTGTGAATCTGTTATTTTTATCAAGAAGGAATTTTGATCAGAGAAAACTTTTCCACTACAAGTTCTGATGTGACAGATGGAACAGGAACTCAAATCCATACACAGATGAGTTTAAAACATGTATAGTCAATTGAGGTAATATAACAATGATTACGGCTATTTCTCATTTATGAAAGCTTTTCTATTGTTGAATCTAACCAATGCTGTGTGTCTACAGTAATTGCAACCTTCAGGAGAACATTGTACGGGTAGTGACATGTTTCCTCCAGAGAGAACAGACAGGCTGAACTAAATAGAATAATAATAATTGCCAAAAATCATCCTGATATTGCAAGCTCAGTCTGTACTGAGCAATACACAATCAGTAATTGTCAATTGAAAGCCATTTCAGTCAGGTAGCAACCAGATGTCATTTTTGAGAATGCTTGCTAAATTCGAGCTCAAATCAAAACAATATTTCTCTGCACTCCTCCGTGGTGTCGCCCCACACAACCAAACGCATTGTGAAGCAAAGCGCTCTGATAGGTGGAAATGGTCCAATCGTCCAGCTAATGATTTGATTGACACCTATTGATACCGCCTGGCTGATAAATGATTTTCAAGTTTCCAGTGATATGTAATGCAAAGCTAATCGTAGAGATGCAGCTTGCAGCCAGGCGACTGTTCCCCTATGTTCCGTCCATGCAGTCCGATGCTTTCCTTCGAAGCGATCACTTCAGCTGGAAAATGTCATGGCTAATATGCATGTGAAATATCAATGTGCAGACATACTGTATATAAAGCATACAGAAACAAATCTCTCAAACAGAAGCCCTACCGCCAGAGAAGCACATAAAGTTTAATCTCAGTTGGACAAGAGCTCAAGTTAAAGTATTATTACCGTATATGCTACAACAAGGCTCGGTACAACCAGGAGTTAGGAAGAGGAAGTCCCAATTACCAGAATTCGCCATGTTTTTGCCCAAGGGCTGAAGCCTCAGGCTGTTTAATGGCCCTCAGGCTGATAACAGCTCACTGCCATTCTCAGCCTCCGCTTAGCTCCGGGGTTGTGCAGCACAGCAGTCTATCACGTAGACGTGGCTTGACACTAACATCCATTATAAATGTTGGGATTATCAGGTGGACCGCTATACGGGGGACGGCCTGAGCTTCCACTGTGAAACATGCATGCATTTTAGACAGTAAGGACATACTGTATACAGTACTGAAACGATGAGTCAGGCATAGACACGCGCCTAGGACAAAACCACTGCTCCAATGCAGTAAGTGGATCTTGTGGATTATTTATAAGGTTCATGCAGGTTTATAATAAGGTTAAGTGGAACTCTTACAGCATGTCATGAATGATATACTGTTGAATGACAATATGCTACTGTATAAAATTATACCTGGATAATGAACAACAACCTAGTTGCATCTTGCGAATGCAGGACTCACAATACGATTGTAAGACCTATTCACTTGGCAAGTCTCCACTCAGCAGCCATATCTGAAACGCCTCGGGGCAGTTACAGTGTTTAGGAAGACTGTATTTAAATGGACGGTGAGAGGGCCATAGCTGCCCTTTCAACGGTCACCAGTACATACAAACTGCATGTATACAATTGCCAGTCAAATCTGATAAAAGCATCTTAAAACGTTTTGGTGACTTCTCTATATAGTGTCTCTGTTAACACTCTCTAGGATGTGGAGAGTGGTCTCACCCGCAGCTTCTTGTCTCTGAAGAGCAGTTTGCGGCCAGTCTCGTTCAGCTCCAGCCAGTCGATCTTGGAGTCGTGGCTGATGGTGCCCAGGTTGTAGCCTCCAGCCAGGTCCACTGTGTGCGGGCAAGGAGAGAACACAAAAGGAGGTCAGCGGAGCGGAAGAGGAGAAGTGTCTATGTATGGTGTATGCCACTAGCCATACACTGAGGGTATGGACTAATGCATTAGGGGAAAGTATACTCCTCAAGCCAGAACCCTCCTGACTCACAACTGCACATGAAAGTGCACGTGGACATGTATGTGTGTGTGTGGGGGGGGGGGGCATGGAGAGCTATAGGGGAGGGGAGTAGAGATGAGTGCAATGACTGAGTGACTCTTTTGTGTCTAGAGTGTGTATAGAGTTAAAGGCAGGGTGAGTCATTCTTGCTAACTTCGAGCTCAAATCTAAGCGGTATCGCTCGGGCGGTCCTCCGCGGTGGCGCCTCACACATCGAAATGCATTGTGAAGCAAAGCGTAGTGCTACGGCTTTGTTGATATTTATGCTCCTATTTCCGTGTAGAAGTATCAGGTTATTTTTTCAACACGCACAGAGAACGATAAGCAAGCGAGACACGAGGAAATATTTGTTGAATTTGACAAAAAGTATATTAGCTCACATTTAGCTTGCAATAGCTGAATACAGCTTTAAGCCAACCAGTGTGTTTCTATGCTTACTGTATACAGTCAATGTACAGTATGTCCTCTTATTTGGCTTATTGCTATTCATAATGAGAACGCATTAAATCGTCCCATCCTAGCCAACAGTCATCTGAAGCTTGGCCAGCATGCTGCATTCCAAAAACATTCATTGGGAAAAGCTGTGAATCTAAGATTTACTATATTGCATTATTCGCTGCTGCCTGTTCTGATCGGCCTTCTTAAAAAAGAACCAAAATATATTTTTTAAACAAAGTTTACTCAGACTAGGCAAAGCAAAAGAGATGTCATTGTTTGATTATTAGAAATGCAGCACCATTTCTGTCAAATTCTGCTGAAATTAAATGTCATACTTATTCATTTTGGATTCTCACATGGAGATGAATAAATATTACATAATATTTCAGCTGAACATATTACTAGAGTCTGCACAAATATTACAGAATACCAGCGAACAGCCTCCAAAGGCTTGAAGCTAATTATGGCATATAATGCTTAGAATGTGATGATTCTAATACCTTAACACAACATAGAAAGCCCTTTAGAGAATTTGCACACATTTGATGGAAGGGTGGCAGGAGAAAGAGAAATAGGATGAAACATTACAAAGGAGAGCATGAGAAGAGAGGAAGCGAGCATTAAGTGTTGAGTGTTTGAGTGTGTGTGTGTGTGTGTGTGTGTGTATACACACTAACAGGGTTCATGTCCATCATGGGCAAAAATAAATTGGATGAAAGTTGATTTTCATTTTCACCTGCAGCTGAAGGGAGCCACACTTGTAACATGCATGCACACACACGCATGGGCGCGCACACACACACACACACACACACAATTCCAACATAACAACTTGACAGACGGATGGGCATAGACTTCATTAGCGCAGGAAGTGGCTAGGCTGCATCCATGCACGCACGCAAACACACACACACACACACACCATGGGGCACCAGATGGTGCTGGGCACAGCTTCAGACTTTAGCAAACCTCATGCACGAACACATGAGCACACACACACTCACACACGCACACGCGCACACACACCCAGAGGTTATATCCTAATTTAAAGTAGTTCTCTCAGGAAAATGGCATTATGCCTGTTTCAACAGAAACAAACAGGCACACGCACACACACACACACACACACACACACACCACAGCACCCTGCAGGCGAGTGCTGTGGTGAGAATTGGAAGAGGAACAGGAAAGGTGTGCAATTAACCTCAATAGCTAGATTTAGCTGGTCTAAACTTCTTTATGCTAGTTCTTCACTGTGAAAATGTAGGCGTGGTCAGGTATAGAGATCACTACAGTGCAAGAGCTTTCTGGCAGGGCGGGACATCTGGGTGGTTATCGGGTCGACTACCAGCTGAAAGGGAGAGGGTTCCATCCCCAACAACAACAACAACAACGACTGCCGTAATCATGTTGTATAGGTGTTTAGTTACAATGTCTAACTCAATCTAAAGGGACTGCACAGTTGAACTGAAATAGTACATTGGATTAAGCATCCACTAAAGAGAAAGGAAAGGAAACTAAATGCATTACTCTGAAAATGTTTGTCTTGCCGGTTAAAGCTCTTCTCAAGCCTGTGTGGGTGTGTACACACCCACTTTATTGAAATGTCTCTGCATATGCACTGTGTGTATCTGTTGCACCTTCTACATGTTTCTTCTTGGTCAACAAATGTCCATCCTGTTTTAAATGTAAAAATATTTCTGAATTAAACTGGTACTGATATTTCTAACTGTATGTTATTACACCTGATATTTTATCCAAAAGGACGTTCATTTTGCTAGTATTTACATTTCCAGGCATTAAATACATTTGCAGACATTTACTAACACACATAGAGTAATGCACCTCCTTACCAATGGCAATAGTCTTTATGTCAATCAAGTAGGCAAGCTTTTTGTTTTCTTCAACTCCCCTCTGCTTTCTCTCGTTGAGACGCACGCTACACACACACATACACGTATATTAGTTAACCAATGTAAATCTTTAACATATCATAATTAAATTACATGTATTTTAACTGTACTCGTTTTAATCCAGAAGGTAGCAACAGCATTCTCACATCAGCAGTCAGCAACTAGCAAGAGATTTCCATTCATTATTGACAGTTTGACTGAATATATTACTGTAGGTCGGGGGAAGGAGTGGCAAGCTGAATGTATTACGGTTGATTTGTAATTAAACACGTTTCCTCTCTCTCTAGAGGGGTAAATCCAGCAGAATACTTGTCACTTGCTCTGTGATTATGGGGCTTATTTCTAGCTCAATACTGCCATCTAGTGGGGAATGATGCATTCATGACAGCAAAACTATTGAACTTCAGAAATGCCAGGATCGTTTTATATTTCCAAACAGACAAACTGACAACACATAACAACAGACACATTTAACAAACCTAATGAGGTGAGGGTTCATAAATTCGGTCCTGACTGAGCCTAGAATTTCATTGTTTGCGTATTCAACCAGGCTCAGTTCCCCTGCATTGAATATCATGCACACCTGCAAAAACGCAATACCATTAAACGATGTAATGATGCAATTACAGTACCACAAATATCATTCTGCCAACCACTAAAATGGAAATGTTTTCAGTCTTTTCTGTGTGTATGTACATTGATGTTGTTACCAGTCGTACCGTTTCATTTTCAAAGAAGAATTTTTCATTTCCCCCGGAGCCAGGCCAAGCCACCTGAAAGAGAGGTAGTAAATTCAAAGTTTTGATTAAAATAAGAGAGAAAAAACCAAATCTATTACACACACACACACAATTTAGGATTCGGAATTAGTGGACCATATCAGGCCTTAAACTTCTAATTAGACGACAGCAAGGTTTTTGAATTACACGCTACAATTAACACAGATAAAGTGAAGAGCAAATTGGGCTTTTGAAGAGGACAAGAATGTGTCAGACACTGTTGCAAGTCATACAATTACTTTCCCCCCCCAATCGGTTTATTAGACCACTGTGTTTATTAGAGGGGGACTGATCCACACATTGCTAATCACGTTAGCTACTAGCCAGCGGTTTGGTTTCTTCATAATGCACTGGGTTTATTAAAAGATACCTGATTACCTCTCTGTCAGGGTTTTAATTAAAAGTGAGTGAAGTGTGTTTATTTGTCTTGTTATTTATAGACTATGTGCAGCCAGGTCCAGATGTCATTGTCTTGACTTGTCCATGCTAAAGCATATTAGCCAACCAGCAAGGCTCCTACTGTACCTCGCTGAGCTTATTGGTCAGCAGGTCTCCTAGGAGGAGCGTGTCGGAGGTGTGTGCCACCAGGTAGCGATCCTTGCCCATGATCTTAACCTCTTCTATCTCATAGCCATAGTAGGACTTCAGAACCACCCGGATTCCAGTGGACAGGTTCCTCACAATCACCTAGGAGGGAATGGGAAGAAGGTCACACAGGCTGAGGAGCAATAACCATTTTAAAGAGAGACAATAAGAGAATTAGGTTGCTCAAATGTGTTTACACTGTATTTGTTTGTGATGTACAGACCTTCCCTTACTGGGAATGATAATATCTCCATCATTTGCTTACTGCTGGTCAGTTTAGGGTGGAACTGAAATGTACAATTCTTACCCTATGTACTATAAAACACAAAATAAGTTAGAATGCTTTTATGTGTACGTCATGTGTTTCTAGCAGCATTCTTTTATTTATTTTGCCCTGTGGTTCTACATGAAACACTTGTGAAAATATGTGGTGTTACAGTAGCGACTGTACAAAAACAAAGAGTAGCAGTTTAGAGCAGTAATCTGGCGATCAGATTTAACACATATTTGTTTAATTTCATATTTTTTTTAAGTGCATAGATAAAAGTTCACGAATTTAAAAAGAAAAGTGTTTATTTGGGCTAATGGTAAAGTGCACTTGACTGAGGTATGTTTTTCAGTTCAACTTTCCAAGATAAGCCTTCACTGTGTGTAGCAGCAGTACCTGGCTCAGACCCACGTATGTCATTTCAAACTTGTTCTTGTAGATACTTCTCCTCAGGCAACAGTCAAACTGCTCTACTCCTCCACACAGAGTGCCCTGGCACAGCAGATAGACACACACACCAATGTACAGAAATACAGACACACACACACACACACACACACACGCAGACACATGTATAGACAGACAGACACACACGCACACAAACACAGTGGTAATGTGTCATTTCTGACCACCAAGCATTTAAAACAACTGTGTTGTATTGTATACACAAGCATGAAAGAACATGTCATTTCCCTAACACGTTGCTTTGTGTAGTAGTCAGACATTTATTCTAACTGGCACTGGTTTGTGGTATAATTAAAACGTTTAACCACTTCATCCCTAGCTTTTTTTGTTTTTCAACTTTTTAGTTGAGTTTTTTCTTTTTTTGTGGATGTGCAGCATGTCTATGTTGCTTTATTTTTAGCACACTTTTGTATCATGTGTTTAGTGACAGGTGCTAAAGTCCCCTTCGGCGGGTACTTTAGGGATGAACAGTTAAAGTGATGAATATGATTTATGCCATTGTATCATTATAACATAATGTAACCATGGTGATATTGATTGAAATAGTACTCACAGCACAGAGGCGAGATCCATCTTTCTTCCAGGCTAGAGCTGTGATGGTGTACATATTGGGGATGTCTTTAGGTTTGGCCTCATCCCACACACCCCTCCTGGGTGCCCAGTTAAACACCCGCAGCCTGTGAACATCACAGAACATACTACAGAACACACTACTGAACATGTGTGTGCATGTACATCCACACCAAGGCAAAGTACTGTTGAGATGACAGTTGTACACTTCTGATTTGTATGCTAACAACACCAGCTATTGGAGGTGACATATACGGAAATATTCTTCACAAAACATGAGCTTTTAAATTACTCAACAAATCTCATAAAGATAGCAGATCATATGTACATTATATACACATATACAATAAAAACTCCATAGTGCAATTCAGCCCTGTTCGTCTGGTCCGCCAATAACCGGAAGTGAAAATTCGCGATGGCTTTTTAAGACAACTCGGTGAAAACAAATGTTTTTTCTTCTATGTGGTCCAAATCAACAACAATTAATGCTTCTTGGCATCGCCTGGGAGCTCATCATAATACAAATATATAGTAAATAGCCTAAGCATAATAAATAAATAACACATAAACAAAGACTTTGCAAAACACATGTTAATAGCCTACACAGTTTCACCACTGTTTAATGTTTGGTTGCTAGGCCACAGCCGTCTGTTGTCACAGAGTTGTCGCCGAGTTCTCAAGACACTGCCGACCAGACGAATGACATCTAAAACAATGTAAGTACCTAGTCCATTAGCCAGAAAGTGACATTTATACTACCAGCCTAACAGCCTACAATACACACAGTAAATGTGCCAGCGTTGTTTGACACGCCGTTATTATCGTTCCATATCCTGTGCTTAGCAGAGACACGTGCACAGTGGGTGCACGGAGGTGTTGGGCGGCGTGGCACTGACCGGTCGTAGCTGCCAAACACCACAGACTGGCCACTGGGATTGGTGGCGGCCACGGTGAACTCCTTCTCGGTGGGGTCGCGGCTGTAGTCGAACGTCTGCAGGACGTGTCCGTCTCTGCTGTATGCCACCACTCTCTTATCACAGCCTCCAACCATGATGCTGTTAGCGCTCCAGGCCAGGGCGTAGGGAGGGCATGGGTGCACCACTAACTTGCCCTGTGTGGGTGTGTGGAGGAGAGACGATGGGGAGGCACATAAACACTAGCTCACATCCTCAGAGCTGAATAAACATGGACACATCCTTCTGTGGCACCTGTCAACATTGCTTATGAAGGACCACTTATTGTTTACTAAACTACAACATGTATTCCATGTATATAACGTGTTAGTTCCTATTCACTGCACAATGTGATACATTTAGTTCAATGTGCAGTAATATTGCTTATTCTTGTCGCACTAGAAACCTATTGCACCCTAACCATCCTGGAAGGGTGGATTCCTCCCTTTGTGGTCCCTTCCGTTACTTACCCATGGGGTTTTTATGGAAGTTTATCCTTGCCCGGGCAGGTTAAGGTTAAGGTTAAGAACAGTTTCCATGTGAAATTTGTGCTTGTAAAGACCTTTGAGACTGTAATGTGATTAAGGGCTATATAAACTTGACTTGAAACAACCCTGAATCTCGCGACCTTTAGTTTGAATTTGTCATGAGAATCAGTCTGGAGAGATTTAAATCGTTGCGCTTCAGTCCGGTCAACCAAGTGTGTGTGACCAATCAGCATCATACTTATAGCTATGGGCGTGGTTTAGGTGTGCAGACAGTGAAAGCGACTCGAAAACAACAATGGCGGTTCTTAAAGAAGTTTAAGGCAAATTCTGCAAAAGCATCAGTTTTATCTTAACTTTAGAGTATTTCTTCATTGAAATTCTTTTCACTCTTCACCTGACTGGCTTCTGCAAGAGTTTGATTTAACAACTGGCTTCGCTGGTTCACAGGTTCATCCAATCAACTGGCAAGTTTTATTTTGAAGTGCCTGCCCTTTTCAACCTCTTTTAAATGGACGGCTCCCCAGATGGATGTGTGTAACAAATAATCTGGCTTGTCAGATTACATACTGTACACAGATGTCAAGCATGTCAGTAAAAATGACATATACATACTTATCTTGCCATGTTAGTGTGGTATATATGTCACATGTGTACTTTGTCCAATCGTGTGCCACCAAATCACATTTAAGCAATATGGCAGTCTTGCTGATAGTTGCTCTCACTCAGTATAAGTAGTGGAAATGATCTGCAAGGCTGTGGGTACCTGAGAATCCCCTGAGCCTTCATCATCAAAGAAGTATCGTACAACAGTTCCATCTCCATGGCCAGACAGGATGCCCTTGCCAGACACACTGAGACAGAGGTTAGAAACTGTCACTATACAATATGATACAATATGTTATACATTACAGTATATAAGTTATGCAATAGGCTATGTATGTTTTTTCAGGGAGTTTTAAGTTTTGAAATAGAAACTATGTTAAGGTTGTGAAGCATGGAAATACTTTGATGCCAGTGAGACAACGCAGGACTCTGTTCCATAGATGGTGGATGACTTATTAGTTTGAGTGTTGGCGAGTCGGACCTGTAAGAGGCAAAACAAAGGTCTCAATGCACAAGTACATAGCATTGGATAATTTTTTTATGAAATAGAAATTTCAAATTTAAAGTTTTTCCCTCCATTGCTTGGTTGCATGATTATAAAAGGTACACTCATTAATTTGCATCCACATTTTCCCCTTTGGTTGAAAACAGTTACAAAACCAAACTCTGATTTTAAATGTCATTCTCCAACGCTTACACTGTTAGTACACATAATTTCAAGGACAATTGTGTTTAAACAGAGAGTGAGGTGTGAAAAACAGGTACTGTATATAATACCATCTGAGTACTTGGTTATCTCACGATTTCTGAGTGACTTACCTTGCCCTCAGCTAAACCAAACACAATAGCGTGCTCTGCTGGCCAAAGTATGCAAGACACAGAACTCTGCAAAACCAAATTAAATATGAGCACGGATCACTATGGACAGTTTAAAAATACTATTTGTATGAGGCATTTGTATTTACTCACTGTCTGAATAAATTTGTTGCATATGGCCTTCTTGTCACCCCTGGGAGAGAAAAACGAATTATTTGTTTGATTGGATACATCGACAGATAAAACAAAATAATTTGCAATGTGACATTGAACAATCAAAATGTAATATAAATGTAAATGTTACCAATCCTCTCCTATTCTGTAGACAAAGATGATGTTATCTGATTGGCCAATAGCGATTTTTGTCGAGTCGGGGGAGAAAGACATACCCGTGACAACATAGCTCTGCTTTCCATACTGCCAAAGGATTCAATGTTTCAAGGTTATTATTGTATTCAAAGGAACCTCTATTAAAATGCAACTGCAGTATTAGAATATGAATGAAGTTTGTTCTTTGTAGAGAACCGAAAACATTCCAAATGCACTATACCTTGGAGTCTATGGGCTTGGTAGAGAACTTATCTCGCCTCTCTCCTTGCTCATCATAGAGCAACACCACTCTGTCTACCGTGCACACTGCAAACTTGATGTTATTCGGTGCCCAAGCCATGCATGTGACTTTGGCTGCCCCCTCCTATCAATATCAAAGGGGATCAATAGCATAATAATAAACAGTTGTAAAGGTATGATGTTATGCCATTTAAACGTCGTTAAAATGCCATGTATTTTACTGTACGGTAGCACCTGAGAAGCCTGTTTGGTGATCGGCTAACATTGCTAACTATGCACTAGTCACTTACCTGGGGTGTCAAAAGCGTCTTCAGATGTTTTAACTGCATTTCTACCGAAAGTACGTTTAACCCATAAAGGGTTACATGTATGTATTAACGGACGATCAATATAAGATTACTGCTATTCAACTGATCAATAATTACTGCAAGCTAATGCTAAGCAGGAGGACATTATTCTAGTAAACTTCTCTTTCCTTGGTAACGGTTGTCTTGCGGAGGAGGGGCTAAACAGAAATCCTCCCCTGAACGAGAGACATTAAAGTCTTTATGCCGTATTAACTATTTTATAAATGTTTCGATAACACTGTGCAGACTGTCAAGATGTACAAGAATAGAACATAACCAAATAATAAAAGTTAAGATGGTATTTTTACAAAATGTAAAATAATGTGAAGATGCCGGGGATTGAACCCGGGGCCTCATACATGCAAAACATGCGCTCTACCACTGAGCTACATCCCTTACTTAAATACGGCTAAACTGAAAGCATTTTGTAGAAGTAGGCATTGGCTGTTAGTTAAATTGTATTGTAGAAAAGTAGTAGTAGAAAACACAACACGTCAACAATTGCCGTGTAATATCGTGTATATCCTAGTTATTATGTAAACATCAACTGCCACTTAACATGTAGTAGTTTCAATCGTTATCTCTACATTATTTTACATGATATGTATCTGTATGTGCCCTAAAGTGTCCTACAACCCATACAATGCACTTTTGCATAAGTTTTTGGGGACACTCATTTTGGCAGGACAACAATTGTCAAGTAAAGTCTATGCTTTGGTTTGATAACAAAAACTGAAACATAGGCCTACATAAAATATGCTGTGGCTGGATAATAGACTATTTTGAGGTCGAACATTGTATGTACAAGCACATTTTTAGAAAGAGATGTACTTCAAATATTGTTTATCTATTGTATTTTTTACTATAATGATAATATATGTCCGTCTTTATTAAAGTATATATATTTAGTTCTGAAATTATTTGTGTTTTGAAATAATTGCACATTTATGAACTATATCAACTATAGTGGACACGACACAAGGGCATGGGTTAATGTACTTAATGACTCCACATTGTTGTAGGAGTTGTTCGAGCAGAAATAATTATTTATCATATTAAGGGACATTGATTTTTGCACTTGTCAGATGATGACAGGTAATGATGTCTATAAATTATGTTTTAACACTAAATGGGCAATTATATGTAACATAATACCGATACATCTTGGAGATGTACTGTCTTGCATGTTGTAGATATCTCCCTGCTCCAACACACCTGATTCACATGAATGGGTTGTTATCAGTCTTCTGCAGAGATTAAAAATGACCAATTCATTTAAATCAGGTGTAGGTCTCCAGGACCAGGATAACGCACCACTGTCATAAGCCAACCCCTACTGGCAAAAAATATATTTGCTTCTTCAAATGGTCTGATGCTGGTTGTAGGCCTAGATCAGGGGTATACAACCCTGGTCCTGGGAACCCACCCCACTGCTCTGCTTTGTTTTAGATGTCACCCTGCTCCAACACACCTGATTCACATGAATGGGTCATTATTAATCTCTGCAGAGATTGATAATGACCATTCATGTGAATCAGGTGTGTTGGAGCAGGAAGGCATCTACATGCAGGGCAGTGTATCCCTAGATCAAGGAAAGAAAACACTCAGGGGCCAAAGATTGGGCATTTTAGCAGCAGCAGTCCGTTGTTGCATCTGTTTTCACAGAAAATCACCTATTCTGAGATTGATACTTCACGACAATCAGTGTCATGGATGTATTACTAAAAATGGATTTCCAGCAACAAGAAGGAACCATAATGAATTAATTATAATCATGTTAAATGCATTCATGGTGTAAAGGTAGTCTGGTGTAACCTGTAATTCATATTGTGGACACGGCCCATTGGGAAGTGTTTGCAGTCGATGCCTCCTACTGGGCATATGGTTATACCTGGACATATGGTTATAACTCTATTTGACAGCCTTTAACCAATCAGCATTGCCACCAACTGTTTTGATAGCCTCATCTAGCTCTACCACCATTTAGAAACATGTTGGACCTCACCGTCATCATCGCACATAGCCACGCTGATTGGACCTCCATCAGCCTGGCTGTGACAACGCTAATGCTAACAGGGTTTCCAGACTATAATAAATTTGCTGAGAATAACAGTCGGGCAGAGCCAGGCTAGTTTAATAGGTACTGTAGTTAGGATTATAGAGTTATAAATTGAGTGTAATGTGTTACAAATGCCATAGACATCTGTCAGCTATCACCAAGTCAAATGCTGTCCTTTAACATAGGCTTTAATTCTCCAGACAAGTTAACACTAATATTCCGATCCTGAAACATTGTCATAATTACACCCACAACCAAATAATACAACCGAGTTACAGCTGTGATGTAGGATTTTAGCCAAACAACACTTCTCTTGTTTCGTGTGATATTAGTCTATATCAACCAATCGTTATCTTCAGGTAAGTGATACCCTAGTAGGAATACAACGGGCCTGAAACTGCTGCCTCTAGGAACATCGTACTATTGCATGTATTTACAATCTCCTCTGGGTGGTGACTGCTCCCTGGTGGAGGTTGACAGAGTATGCATGATGCTTTGGAACCCTATCAGCATGTCATCTAAATTAGTTGTATAGTTTGGATAGTTTTACAGTTTGTAACTGTAGCACGTAGCCTACCACTCTTGTGAACTCCATGCCAGTATGAAGTGAAGTCGAAATGAACCCAGATGAGGTGTCAAGGAAGGATTCATGTTTATTTGTCTCATGTAGATGAACAATTACAGCCATTAGAGGTGGTTATCACTGGTATTTGCTTAAAGGATATAAAGCATCTTAATGCCAGGACCCACTTTTCTGGGTAACTATTTTTTAAATAGAGCTTTATGAATTATCCATAGATGATTTGTTTGAGCTACGCATTTCTATGCATTTCTAGTTTTAAAAGTACCTGGTTATTTTAATCTCTTTTAACAAGAGTGATGATCAAGGGGGCGGAGTTCAGACCACCCTCATTAGAACAAGGGCTGAAGTATGGATAGAGTGATTCAGTGAAGTTACAGCCAATGAAAGAGTAGATATGAACCCTGTTCTCCACGTCATAGAAAGACGCCAGCCCCTCCTCATAGTCCACAAACAATCCCACCTTCTGGGGCTCCCCCCTGATAGGCAGGAGGACGGCAGGCACAGCATTAGCTTTGTATTTATCATTCCGTAGACAAAGAGTCCAGAATCCATCTTTGGGAGACAATGTGACATTTCCCTTCCTGTTAACAGACTCTCTGGTTACACCTAAATCCCACTTAGTCTTCCCCTTAACCTCAACCTCATAGTAAAATCTCCCTGAGGAGAAGCTCTGCTTTCCTAAGACAACTGGACACAGAGAAAACCTCTCAGGGTTGTCTGGTAGAGCCTTCCTTATGTAACCATAATGGTATACTTTCTTTCCATCGTCAGACAGGGCCAGATTAGGATGTGCTGTTTCGGGGTCCAGAGTCACATCCACTGCTTCCTGCTGGACCTTCTTCAGTTCTGCATCACACAGCTTCTTCATCTCCACATT